>VNJR01012284.1:2883-47620 GCA_008042585.1 Drosophila punjabiensis | reverse complement strand
GCACCTTGGTGGTATTTACGTAACCAAGCTCCACTGTGCCGCGCGAGACGATGCCATCTCTGATGAAGGGAACTCTGTGGAAAATTATACAAATATTACTCACTTTCTTTACATGATTAACTTGGTTTTACCCACCGGATCTCGTTTAGGGCATGCAGTGCCCCCATCGACCCATTCTGATTCCACCAATCGGAGGCCTGGTTCTCATGATGCCGCACTTCCTTCTCGGTGCCGGCATCGAGAGGCGCCGTCGTCGTTGTGCTGCTGTTCCTCGTGGAACTTTGCGTCAGAACACCTGCCAGCGGTTGCCTCAGCCTTCTGGAATGCAAAAACTTTAAGTAAATATCATATTGATACAGTTTCTTTGTTTTAATTTACGCGCTGGCAAAAAATGTACTTCTCAGCATTTTCAAAGTTCAACAACAGCAAGCTTTGACAGATGAACAGCTGATTTTGTTTTGCTGCATTTATGGCCGGCAGAGGCGCCGTTAAAAGGGTTTTCAAAAGGGGTTTCTAAGATTTACTAGAAAATCAAAAGGAAGGTCTTTTAATTACTATAAAAGGGTTAAATAATTTATCATCTTCCGTAATTATTCAAGTTATGTAAAGGAAAACATGTTTTAAATAAACCTGACAAGGGGGGACACTTCTCCCTTAGCAAACCCCCTTGACTACACCCCTGGGCGAACAGCGAGAGAGGAATTACGGGTTACTCTCTCCTTTGCTGCTCCGATCATTGGTTCTTTATCATTCTTCTTTTCCGCCTTATTCAAGAGAGAACCACTGAGCGACGACGACTATATCACCTGGCAATATCGATAAAGATAAGCTAGCCATTGTCGCCGCTAATCGCCGATCTCGGGTATTTTCGCCATGGCCCAATACAAGACGCTCGAGAATCAGGATTCCGATGTGGAAAGTGGCCCCGCACCCGCTCCGGCCGCCCAGGACGGACAGCAGGAGCGACCAAAGCCGGTGCCGGAGAGTCCAGCTGCTGCCCAAATGCTAACGGTATCGGTTTTCATGCTCCTCTTTCTCGGCTCCTCGTACTTCCAGCCGCGGCCACGCTTCCAGCAGTGGCGCGGGGGCAGAGGTCACGGTCTGCGCGACATCAAGTATGACTGCAACATACAACTGGTGGAGTCGATACCCCAGAACCTGACATATCCTGCCGGCAGTCCGCAATTCCTTGGCACCTACGAGGCCTGGATCCAGTTGCTGGACAGCGCCAAGCAAACCATGGACATTGGTTCCTTCTATTGGACTCTCAAGGAAGAGGACACGCCCGGGGTGAACGACAGCAGCACACAGCCGGGCGAGGATGTCTTTGCCAGGCTTATGGCCAACGGAAATGGCGGCAGCCGCACTCCGAGGATCAAGATCCGCATTGCCCAGAGCGAACCGTCCAGTGTGTCGCCCAACATGGACACCAATCAGCTGGCCAGCAACGGAGCTGCCGAGGTGGTGAGCATATCGTTTCCCAAGTTCTTCGGCGGCGGCGTGCTGCACACGAAGCTGTGGATCGTCGACGAGGAGCACTTCTACCTGGGCAGCGCCAACATGGACTGGCGGGCCCTGACCCAGGTCAAGGAAATGGGTGTGCTCGCAACGAACTGTCGGCAGCTGACGCGCGACGTGCGAAAGATCTTCGAGGCCTACTGGATTCTGGGTCACACCAAAGATTCGAAAATTCCGAGTTGGGATTCGGATTTAAGAACAGAATACAACCTCAAGTATCCCATGCAGATAAATGTGAATAAGAACACCAGCATGGAGGGTTTCCTCTCCAGCTCACCGCCACCCCTTTCGGCCAGCGGACGAACGGATGACCTGGACGCCATCATCAGCATTATTGATTCGGCCATTACCTATGTGAACATCGCAGTGATGGACTATTATCCGTTGACCATCTATGAGCAGAGGCATCATTATTGGCCCTTCATTGACGATGCCTTGCGCCGCGCGGCTGTGGAGCGCGGCGTGGCGGTGAAGCTGCTCATCTCCTGGTGGAAGCATTCCAATCCCAGCGAGAACAAGTATCTCAAGTCCCTGCAGGATCTGGCCTCCAAGGAGGACCACATCGATATACAAATTGTGAGTTGAAAAGGGGGAAAGATGTGAGCTTACATTTTAAATTAATTAATAATTTAATTAATATTCCCCTGTCAGCGCCGGTTTATTGTGCCCGAGAACGAGAGCCAGGAGAAGATCCCCTATGCCCGGGTCAACCACAATAAGTACATGGTCACCGACCGTACGGCCTACATAGGAACCTCCAACTGGAGCGGCGACTACTTCACGAAAACCGCCGGCATTGGCCTGTCGCTGAGTGAAACCCACGAGACGGAGCACACCAAGACGCTGAGGAGCGACCTGCGCGACGTCTTCGAGCGTGACTGGAACAGTGGCTACGCCCACCTGCTAGAATGAGCTGGCTCCATCCTATTAGATCCACTCCAACGTTTTTTATTTGTTAATTCTACAAACTTTTAATCGGCTACCGAATTTATTCAAAGTATTTAATGCACTTCTCACAGGTTCTTCAATCTTATTAATTGCTTTTATTCAGTTTTGATTATGCGTGTGAGAGAGAGTAAATAAAGAAGGGTTCGTTGTACGAACACATAACAGAAAATACAAAATATAATACATGTGTGTACTTTGTGTGATTAATTGGAATAATGCAAGTGTGTTGTATAATATTTACAGGTAAATCATAAACGAAATAATAAAGTAAATAAGGATAAAATTCATTTGTCGTCAGTAATCCATCCATCGTCGGTTGCTTTTGATTTGTAACATTTCGTTTGTACAAAGTGCCTCCGATTAAGCTGCCTCGCTAATTGTACACTAAATACTCTTCAACTTTTTACTTTTTAACTTTAATGTTTGCACTAAGATTAGGTTGGGCGAACGGGCGAACGCGCTGCCTTTGTCGTCGAATCATCATCATCGCTTCGTGAGAATCAGGATGCACGCAGGCCTCACTTGACGTTGGCGCCGCGTCTCAGAAAATTGTTGCTGGCAATGCTCTTCTCAACGGCCGCATTGATAAAGGGCACACGAGCCAGGAGCGTGTTATAGATCAGCAGCAGGCAGCGGGCATCGATGGCTGGAAAGGAGAACTAATTAGTACTTCCATAAAATAGTCATAGCTCCAAACTCACCTGCATAAAGAATCTGCTCGCGACGCAGCGGTCGATTGGCCCAGTTGGAGCACTGATTCGACTTGTTCAGCTTCTTGCCAAGGCACACCAGTGAGAGATCGGTGA
Source organism: Drosophila punjabiensis (assembly GCA_008042585.1). Taxonomy (NCBI): domain Eukaryota; kingdom Metazoa; phylum Arthropoda; class Insecta; order Diptera; family Drosophilidae; genus Drosophila; species Drosophila punjabiensis. The sequence continues at coordinate 44,348 of VNJR01012284.1, read as the reverse complement.
GGGCATCGCCAGCCCGGTTCACATTGCCGTAGGGCAGCTCCACACCGAAGCGCTGCTTTTTCAGCTCCAGCCAGAGGCTGCGAAGGTCCAGGTAATGGTGTGGCATTTGCAGGCGCAGCTGCAGCGGCAGGGAGCGCTGCAGGACGCTGAGATCACTGACCATGGAGAAGCCCACCTTCAGGATATTGACGTTGTTGAAGATATTGGCGCCCAGAGAGCGCCAGTGCTCCGAACGGAGACTCTCCCGGGCCAGGCAGTCGATCAGGTAGACATTGTGCCCGGTGGCAATCTGCAGCACACACAACTGGCTGTCGCCGCACACGTTCTGCATCCATTCAGAGTCCAGGTAAATGATGTGCTCCTTCTGCAGGTGGAACAGCATGCGCTCAAACTGCGCCGCCGTGTCCACAATGTTCAGGCACTCGTCCGGCAGGTCCATGCTCAGGTACATATCACAGCCGCCACCGGCCGCACAGTGGCTGGCCTCGTCGCCGGCATCAGACTCACGGCTTGCCATTTCCTTGGAGCCATTCCGCGACACCTGCGACTTGATCTCCATTGGACAATCGTTGGGGTTCAGCTTGAACTGGCGATACCAGTAAATTGCCTCGGAATGGGCCTGCGCAGCGGCCAGATAGCTGACAAAGTCCTTGCACAAGGCATAGTCATAGGCGTGGACGCTCACCAGCTCCCGGTAACTGGCCAGATTGATGCGCGCCTTCTCGTACTCGCGGTAGAGGTAGTGAAGGTAGCTGCACGTCTTGGTAAACTTGTAGTTGGGCGTCACGGCGTCGTCGAAGCCGTACTTTTTGGCCAGCCGCGCCACAATCCTGGAAATGGGCCGATAGCTGAGCACGTTGTGGGAGATCTTGAGATTCTTGTAGCGGCCCAGCAGATGTTCGCAGAGCTCAATCACCGGCTTCTCCTTGTGGAGCAGAGAGTCGAGAAATTTAACAAACGGCAGCCGCTGCTCGGTGGCATGGTCCAGGTACTCCTCGGCCAGCGGCAGCTTCTCCACCGCGATCAGCGGAAACGCCAGCTCCATCATGTCAAACTCGTGGGTCAGCTGGAGGCTTATGGTCCACTGTGTCACCTCCTTGACGTGCCCCGCCTCCAGCAGCTCGCGCAGTTGGGGCAGCAACAGCTCCCGTATTTGGCGCAGGCTGTAGGCATGGATCACAGCTTTGTTGAGGCTCAGCAGGCCCGACATTTTCACAAAGTTAAAGGCAATCATACTGGTGTTTGGATCACAGCCCTCCTCGCCGAGCAGTTCCGGGTACTCCTCATGCAGCTTGCACACCGTGTCCAGCACGAAGTGCGACAAGCTCTTGGGCTTCACATTGCTGCTGTCGGGACAATTGGCGAATATCTTCAATGCCAACAGCAGTGCCGGCTCCGGGTGGCTCATCAGCGCCTTGCCAAACTCCTGGCGCAGGTGCGGCGACTTGTTCTTGCTGTACATGTTCCACTTCTCCCGGAACACCTTGAAGAACTCATTCGCCTCGGCGTCCAGTGTGGCGTCGAAGTTGCGACCATTGATCCCGGCACCTGTTGTGATGTCTGCCAGGCGCTTGATCTTCAGGCACTGCATCAGGTCCTCGAGCTCCTCCTCCTCCGACTCCATGCCGCCGGGTATGGCGTTGTACATGTGGTAGTTGTGGTTCTTGCGTGCCATTTTCCACCTCCCCCTTGGCCCCGCGATACGAACTGCAAGTGAAAATGGCAATTGCAACAAAATAAGAAGTTTGCCCTGCGAGTCGCAACAACAACAACAAATGGCGCTGCCAACTTGCACGGGCTTTGTTTTTAGCGATGGCACTTTGGGTACTTCGCAATTTAAGTGTGCCCAGCTGCTTAGAAAAATCTTGCTTAATTTGGTCCCACTATCGGCGCGGCACACGTGCGTTGATTTTGTTTTGGAGTTTAGCTCGTGGGAAAAATGAAATTGAAAAAGGTTAAAACTCTGGGCAAACCCACGCCGGGAATTAGCAAAAAGAAGCCCCAAAAGGATGGCCTCAAGAAGGCGATAGCCAAGAAGTCCGGAAAAGCCCCCGAAACCAAGGCGATAGCCAAGAAATCCAAGCAGACAGCGGCACCTGTTAAGGCCGCGAAGAAAGGAGCCAAGAAAAGCCACAAGGCGGAGCTGGAGGGACTGAAGGACATTGATCCGGAGTTCTACGATTTCCTTAAAAAGAACGACAAGAAGCTGTTGGACTTTAATCTATCCGACAGCGAGGAGGAGGATGAGGATGAGGAGGAAGCAAAGAGCAAGTCGGCGGCTGCTGAAGGGAGCGACGATGACGACGAGGAGAACGAAGAGAAGTATCACAAGCCTAGCGACGATTTGGCTGTGGCCAGCGATGAGAGTGACTTCGAGGATGAGGAGGAGAATGAGACCGCGACAGGCGGCACCCAAAAGGTCACCCTCAACCTGCTGCGCCAGTGGGAACAGCAGTTGGGCCAAGAGAACGTCTCCATCGAAATTGTGCGCAAAGTGATTCAGGCTTTCAACTCGGCCCTGGCCAGCATCTCGGCGGACGGGGCAGATGGCGGGGAGAATCAGCCCAATGCCGCCGCCTTTAAGGTCGTGGGTGCCGCTGCCTTCAATGGCGTCATCCAGCTGTGCGTGCTCCACCTGCAGCCGGCCATCATTCGAGTTCTGGGTGTGAAACCCAACAGCACTCTGCCGCTGCACAAGCACAAAAAGTGGGTAAAGGTGCGTGGCTGCTTGCGCTACTACCTCACGGATCTGATCCGCCTGGTGGAGCAGGTGTCGAGCCCCAATATCCTGGGCGTGCTACTTAAGCATCTGCACCAAATGGCCGGCATGGTGGTGCCCTTTACGGCGCTGGGCAAGACCATTCTGAAGCGCCTGATCGTGCTCTGGGCAACGGGCGATGAGACCGTGCGAGTGCTGGCCTTCCTTTGCATCCTGAAGATAACCAGAAAGCAACAGGTGAGTTGCAAGCATTATATTAATGAGTACATCTTTCTAAAGTAAGGAATCCTTTGCAGGCCACCATGCTGAACCATGTCCTGAAAGCCATGTACCTGGCGTACGTGAGGAACTCAAAGTTTGTTTCGCCAAACACACTGCCGGGGATTAACTTTATGCGCCGCTCGCTGGTAGAGATGTTCGCCTTGGACCTGAACGTCACCTACCAGCACGCCTTCCTCTACATCCGACAGCTGGCCATCCATTTGCGAAATGCCGTGATCCTGAAGAAGAAGGACAGCTTCCAGGCGGTGTACAACTGGCAGTTCATCAACTCGCTGCGTTTGTGGGCGGATCTCCTGGGCGCGAGTGCCAACAAGCCACAGTTGCAGCCCCTGGTCTACCCCTTGGTTACCATTGCCACTGGAGTGATCCGTCTGATACCCACCGCTCAGTACTTCCCGCTGCGCTTCCATTGTCTGCAGACCCTCATTTCCCTGTCCAAGGAGACGAACACGTATGTGCCAGTGCTGCCACTGATCGTGGAGGTTCTCAAGAGCAACACATTCAATCGGAAGCACACGGCTGTGTCCATGAAACCGCTGCAGTTCACCTGTATCCTCCGTCTGAACAAAGCTCAGCTGGCGGAGAACGGCTTCCGGGATGAGGTTATCGAGCAGGTGTGCGGCCTTCTGCTGGAATACCTCGCCCACGAGTCCACTTCGCTGGCCTTCAGCGATCTGGTGGTGCCCACAGTGATGGCTATTAAGGCTTACCTCAAGGATTGTCGTAGTGCCAACTATTCCCGCAAGCTGAAGCAGCTGCTGGAGAAGATCCAGGAGAGCGGTCGCTTCATTGAGCAGCAGCGCAGCAAGAGCAGCGTTAACTTTGACATCAAGGACGCCAAGGCGGTGGCCGCCTGGGAGCAGCAGCTTCGCTTGAAGCGCACACCGCTGGACATCTACTACGCCAGCTGGCTGAAGACGCACGAGACCAAGAAGCGCCGGCAGGCGGCGCAGACGGATGAGATCAATGCGGACTACGATGTGCCCAAGCTGAAGAAGCTGCCCGCCAAAACGGGAGTGCCGGTGCGCAATGAGAAGGGCGAGGTGGAGCTGTTCCCCTCGGACTCCGAGGATGAGGACGATGATGGCTTGCCCATCGGTTCGGATGACGAAGAGGAGGAAGAACTGGAAGAAGAGGTGGAGCAGCCGAAATCGAAGAAGGCTAAGAAGGAGAAACCAGAGAAGCTGAAATCCCAGCCAGCTGAGGACGCGGCGGTTGCTGGTGACGATTACGACGAGGCCGGTGGAGCCGTGGATATAGTTAAGGACTTGGACTTGAACGATTGGTAGAACATTTTAAGAACATTTAACTATATTTACACATTAAATTCTTTAAAAATACGAAGGCTTTTCATGCAAACTACTTCTCGGGCGGCTCCTTGCCGGGAATAAACTCGTACTCCTTGTATTTGGGAAAGGTGCCAATGGTGGGCCCCTCCACCTGCTTGGGCAAAGCCTTGTCGTCCTTGCCCTTGGCGTAGGTGGCCTCCAGTTCGGCGGCATTGCGCTTCTTCATGTCCATAATCTGGAGGTTCTTCACCAGCTCCTCCCGAGTGGGCGGCTCTTCGCGCCGACCCCGCAGCCAGGCCTCCCACTCGGCGGTCAGCTCCTGGTCGAAGGCATCCTTGTCCGCCGGTTCGAACCATCTCGAAGGCTTTCGCTTGCCAATCGAAGGATTTGCCGGAATCTCAAAGTATTTGTTGCCGAAGTAATCCTCGCCAATGTAGTTGCCGCGGAACTGACGCGGCTTCAGGGACTTCCAGAAGTTCTGGAAGATGATGCCGAGCACATCGCGTGTCGGCTTGTTGGCCATAATTTATTTGATTTCTTCTTTTTATTCGAGACTAGCAAAAATTGTACATTTATTTTTAAGCTGCGAAATATTTCGGTTTTGAGGTTAGGTCTGGCGTTTGTTATGACATGAACAGCTGATGGCTGCTGGGCAGTGTTGCAAAGTGCCGGCAGGCTTGACAACTAAATTTAAATCCGCAAATTCGGCTTAAGAGCCACCGCATAGGGACTGAACCAATCCCGCTGGAAAATGGCCAACAAATCCGTGCGCAGGCTGTTGTTGTTGGAGTCCATGTCCTGCAGGAGAAGCCCCATTCCCGCCGAGTACATAAAATGCTCGCCCGACCAGCTGGCAGCTCCAATAAAGGCTATTTCATCGGTGATCAAGTACGAATTACAGGCGACCCTTCCACTGGAGATCTTCTCCAGGCCATCCGTGGTGGGCACCACGAAGCGGCGCTGAAATAAAGTATACAATTAGCTGTTGTCTTTGGGAATAACTGAGTTTCACTTGCCACTTCTATGTCCACCTCCTCCCGCATCTTGTTAAGCGCTTGCAGCGATCTCAGGAAGTAATCCTCGCTGGGATCCGAGTACTTCCACCAGGAAATGAGGAGTTTGATGGCCACCCCCCTCTCCAAGGCAGCTCGTCGCAGCGCATTGTCGATGTATGGCCAATATTCGATTTTTTTGTCGCGCCTCAATGTCGGTGAGTAATCCATTAAGGAGATGGATACAAATTCGGTGGCCTTATCGATGGCCCCGATGATGGTGTCCAGCTCGAGGGTCCTGCCAGTGGGCGAGAGTCCAGGCGGCGACGTGGCCACATAGGTACGCATCGTGTGGTTCTTGTTGATGTTCAGCAGCAGCGGCCGCCGCTGGTTAATGTGCGTATGGTAGATCCAGGGCCAGTATTCAGGCACCTCATTGCTTCCCAGGTACCAGTAGGTCTTGAAGATCTTGGCCAGATCCTGCGCCATGTGTGGACAATTCCTGCCCAGGACGCCGAGCTCCTTGCGCTGGGTAAGCGAACGCCAGTCCATGTCGGCGCTGCCAAGGTAAAAGTGCTCTCCGTCCGCCAGCCATAGCTTCGAGCTCAGGTAATTGACTCCCACAACCTCCGCTGCTCCGTAGTTGGACAGGATTCGGGCATCGGCATGCCAGAGACTGTCCTGGCTGCGGTTCAGCACGATTCGCAGGCGCAGCTTTGGCCTGCCAGCATCGCCGTTGGCCAGCAAACGCTGAAAGAGGTGGTCGCCGGGCTCAGTGCTGCTGTCGTTGACGTCCACCCCCCGAAGAGTCCAGTGGGGCGCGGCAATGTCCAGCGAGCTCTTTGCCCTACCCAGCAGCAGCTGCCAAGCCTCGAAGGTGCTCCTCAGACGGGGGTGGCTGCTACCCTCATAGTTGCTGTAGTTCAAGCCGACTGGCAGGCTCTCCACCAGCTCGAGTTGGCATGGCAACGGAGTGTCCACGGGCACGGGGCTGTTTGCGGTCTCGTTTCGGTGGATGGTCTCCCACGGCAACAGCAGGACAATCAGCACCAGGATGAAGAGTATAAACACGGGTATGATGTACCCGTGGCCGCAGCAGCAGCAAATATGCCGTCCATCCCGGATTTGGTAGTTGCAATTGGGACGCCGGCAGCACGAACTGGATGCAATTGGTTCTCCTCCTAGGCTGGCCTGCCTGGGCACTGGCTGGTACTCCCCGGGTATCTCGTGCACACCTCGACGCTCGGACATTGCGCTAGGGTCAGGACTAACGCCGACTGCGCTTGGCCAAACATTTTCCCATCCGAACTTATTTATTATTCGCACAGTTGTTGGGAATGGTCGCCCGCCCACGCAAACAAAAGGGACTTGCTAGTGTTGGAAAGCGGTAACAGTCTTCGATACCTTCGCATATTGACTTTGCTAAGGCTTTTTATTTAATCAAAAACATGTTAATTGATTATCTTAATGCTTTTATTCATGTCAAAGTTATGACTTTGTGCATTATTCCTCTCTTATGCTTAAAATTACTTCGTTTTTTGAATCTAGGTAAACACCTGGATTTTTTAGGGGGAAGGCCACATTTACGTCTAGCAACACTGGCCCTGCTTGTGGTATAGTCCATTGAAATCTTCCGGCTGAGAGGGCTGAAAATTTTGATGAGGGCTTGAGTGTCGTGCTAAAATATCAATTCCAACGAGTGTCACACGTATTTGAGTATCGCCTAACTAGGACGCGAACCATGGCTGCGAGACTGATGAGCGCCCAGGCACAGGTACGTTCCGTTCTGGAGCCCAGCCGCCTCCTCCTCCGGCCGCCCGAAAATCCACGCAAAAAAACTATATATAAACACCTGAAATCAAAGCTGTGCTGTGCTGTGACCCCTGATAAAGACTGGAACACTGCGAAAAATAACGCGAAAAATGTATAACAATCAATGTGCAGTTTTGAAGCAATTTGCAAAGGAAGTTGGGCAGCGAAGAGTCGCGAATTTTTTGCGCACAGCGCTTTTCTAACCTAAAAACGAAATCAAAAGTTGTTAGGTAACCGAGTGTACGTACGTTGTGATTGTAATTCTCGGCCACCGTATCAGCCTGCTGCGCCTGCCCCTGCATCTGAGGCAGAGGCAGAGGCATCTGGAGCATCGGTGGAAACGGGAGCATGCAGCAATTAGCAGAGATCCCCTGCGGTCCGGATGCACTGGCCATTTACATAAGCAGTTATTTAACCAGGAGGAGTCCCTAGCATATATCTTCTGGGGGCAGCAGCAGCAGCAGCTTCGTCTTATCTGTGACAGCGCTACTTACACTCCGATAGTGCTTCGTACTTAAATTATTGCTTAAATTAATGCCGTTTTTCATCACGCGCACAGGTGGGGAGGTGGAGGTGGAGCGATGAGCGTGCATTGCCCCTCGTCGAGTGGGGTTTTTTCCACGGCCAGAAGGCTTCACTGTATTCACGAATACACAGTATTCGCCAAGTTGCCAACAAGTTAATGACCTATTTGACGTAATTGTTCTTGTTGTTGTTCTTGTTTGGCTGCGTCACGTGGCTCTGGTTAATTCGAATGCATTGCTGTGGCTGCAGATCTAAACAAATTTGTAATTTATTGCCATTTAAGGGAACAATTGTCTATGCAAAAAACTATTTAGCTTTTCACAGCTGTTTTTCTCTATATTTATTATTGTTTATTATTGTTTTTTTTAGAGAATTTCATGAAACTAAATACACTTTTGCGGTAAAAATAAAATTCTTAAAGAGAATAAAAATGTTTGCTAAAAAATTTAGTTTCTTTTTGATCTTTAATTATCTTAAAATATTTTCATTTTTTAAAATTCAAACATTGTACAGGAACATCAAGAAAATAAGTTTACTTTTTTTTTAATTTCTTTAATTTCTTTTAGATTTTTAATTAGAATATTTTAATTTTTCAAAATTCAAAAATTGTTTGTGCAGGAAAATTTCATTACATTAGGGAAATAATTTTATTTCCTTAATTAATTCAACTTCAAAAAGAAATTCAAAAATACATTTGTATAATATAATTTAAAAAAATTAATAAATATAATTATTAAAAAGGCATTATACATAGTTTACATAAAAATGTTTACAAAAATTTCTATAGCTCCTACTATTGGCGAAAATATCATAAATTCTTAGAAATAATCTTAATCTAATCTTAATTCATTCTAAAAAGTTATGTTATGAGTTAAATTATGGATTCGTTTTCCAGGAATTCTCAATGAAGTCAAATAAATTTAATAATAAATAAAATTTCATAAAATTTCCATTCATTTTTCAAATATTTCCAGAAGTTTTAGAAAAAGAAAACAACGTGATAAAGGAAGACAACCTCCCAGGGAGGTACTTAAAATTAAGTAGCTAAGGTTTATGGCTCCCAAAATAAAACACTCGTTGTCAACAATTTTGTATCTTTAAAAATAGAAGTCTTTATAAAACCAAGATAAGACTGAAATGTAAGCTATACATTTTTAGGAAAAAACCCAAACAAAACCAAAAACATATATATTTATATTTTCCAGTACTTAGATTAATCATCAAAATATATTTTGTTTTTTAGTCCAACCTTTAATCTCTGATTTTTTTTTGTACAAAGCGTCATCATCTTCTAAATATCAGTGCTAATTGAGATTTGTACATTTCCTGATAAAGAAGTTCCAATCAAATTAAAGTTAAGAGGGTGACATTATAATCAAGTGTTTTTAATTACTGATGCCAAATAATGGAATCAATTTAATCTGCAGAAGTGCGGTGTGTCCTCTAGAGAACAATTTTTTAACTAAGAAAAATAATTTTGATGGGCAAAACTAGGGAGACTTTACTGTATTTTTCATGACGAGTAAATTATGTTGTCTGACAAAGTGCTAATTGCTTGATCTTGATTTGCTTATTCCGACACAGAGAGGAAAAATATTAGAAATTCAGTTAGCTAACCTTTTCTTTAAAATGAATTTGTTAATAAAAGCAATGTAAATATAATATGAACTTAAACTAGGAATGACGCTGCTTATGAAAGAGTCTCTTTACGCAACTTTTAATATTGTATTCTTTAATGTTTTCAATTACATAAATATTTAACATTATTTCGTAATGTTTTTTTATGACTTTTGATAAGATTAAAATCATTTTAATGTTTACATAATTCCCTCCCGTTTCAGGTGTGCCGATTGGGCAAGCATGTGGTGGCCGATGGCCCAGTGGTGCGCCAGTTCCACGCCTCCTGCTACACCGCCTCCAAGGTGGCGCTGTCCAAGTTCGACTCGGACGTCTTCCTGCCGTACGAGAAGCTGAACAAGCGTTTGGATGTGGTCCGCGGTCGCCTCAATCGTCCGCTGACGCTCTCCGAGAAGGTGCTGTACTCGCATCTGGACGATCCGGCCAACCAGGACATCGTGCGCGGCACATCCTATCTGCGTCTGCGTCCCGATCGCGTGGCCATGCAGGATGCCACCGCCCAGATGGCCCTGCTGCAGTTCATCTCCTCCGGATTGAAGAAGGTGGCTGTGCCCTCGACGGTGCACTGCGATCACTTGATCGAGGCCCAGGTCGGTGGACCCAAGGATTTGGCTCGCGCCAAGGACCTGAACAAGGAGGTGTACGACTTTTTGGCCAGCACCTGCGCCAAGTACGGTCTGGGCTTCTGGAAGCCCGGCAGCGGTATCATCCATCAGATCATCTTGGAGAACTACGCCTTCCCCGGCCTCCTGATGATCGGCACTGACTCCCACACGCCCAACGGCGGCGGTTTGGGTGGCCTGTGCATCGGTGTCGGTGGCGCTGATGCCGTCGACGTCATGGCCGACATCCCCTGGGAGCTGAAGTGCCCCAAGGTGATCGGTGTCAATCTCACCGGCAAGATCAGCGGCTGGACCTCGCCCAAGGATGTGATCCTGAAGGTGGCCGATATCCTCACCGTCAAGGGCGGCACCGGCGCCATCATCGAGTACCACGGCAAGGGTGTTGACTCCATCTCGTGCACAGGCATGGCCACCATTTGCAACATGGGTGCTGAGATCGGTGCCACCACCTCGCTGTTCCCCTTCAACCAGCGCATGGCCGACTACCTGAAGTCCACCGGTCGCGGCGGCATCGCCTCCGAGGCGCAAAAGTACCAGGGCAAGATCCTGTCCGCCGACAAGAACTGCGAGTACGATGAACTGATTGAGATCAATCTGGATACCTTGGAGCCCCATGTCAATGGACCCTTCACTCCCGATCTGGGCCACCCCATCAGCAAGCTGGGCGACAACTCCAAGAAGAACGGCTATCCTCTGGACATTCGCGTGGGTCTGATTGGCTCCTGCACGAACTCCTCGTACGAGGATATGGGTCGCTGTGCCAGCATCGCCAAGGATGCCATGAGCCACGGCCTGAAGTCGAAGATCCCCTTCAACGTGACCCCTGGATCGGAGCAGATCCGTGCCACCATTGAGCGTGATGGCATCTCGGAGGTGTTCGACAAGTTCGGCGGCACCGTGCTGGCCAACGCCTGTGGACCCTGCATTGGACAGTGGGACCGCAAGGATGTGAAGAAGGGCGACAAGAACACCATTGTCACCTCGTACAACCGTAACTTCACCGGCAGGAACGATGCCAACCCGGCCACCCATTGCTTCGTCACCAGCCCCGAGTTGGTCACCGCTCTGTCCATCGCCGGTCGTTTGGACTTCAATCCCTTGACTGACGAGCTCACCGGCTCCGATGGCAAGAAGTTCAAGCTGAAGGCTCCCTTCGGTGATGAGCTGCCCGCCAAGGGCTTCGATCCCGGCCAGGACACCTATGCCGCTCCCCCAGCCGTAAGTTATATATATTTCTCCTCCGTGCTTCCTTTTCTGATTTCCTTTTCCCATTTCCTTTAGTCTGGCGACAACGTCAAGGTTGCTGTAGATCCCAAGTCGCAGCGCCTGCAGCTGCTGGAGCCTTTCGACAAGTGGAACGGCCAGGATCTGACCGATCTGACCGTGCTGATCAAGGTGAAGGGCAAGTGCACCACCGATCACATCTCCGCCGCCGGTCCCTGGCTGAAGTACCGCGGACATTTGGACAACATCTCCAACAACATGTTCATCGGTGCCACCAACTACGAGAACAATGAGATGAACAACATCAAGAACCAGCGTAATGGATCCTGGGGTGGTGTTCCCGACGTTGCCCGCGACTACAAGGCCAACGGCATCAAGTGGGTGGCCATCGGCGATGACAACTACGGTGAGGGCTCGTCCCGCGAGCATGCCGCCCTGGAGCCCCGTCACCTCGGCGGACGCGCCATCATTGTCAAGTCCTTTGCCCGTATCCACGAGACCAACCTGAAGAAGCAGGGTATGCTGCCTCTGACCTTCGCCAATCCCGCTGACTACGATAAGGTACGTTTCCAAAGGCTTTTTCAGAGTCGAAACTTAACTAAATTTTATGAAATTTTAGATCCAACCCACGAGCAAGATCTCTCTGCTCAACCTGAAGAACCTGGCACCCGGCAAGCCCGTGGATTGCGAGGTGAAGAACGGCGACAAGGTCGAGAAGATCAAGCTGAACCACACCCTCAACGACCTGCAGATTGGCTGGTTCAAGGCTGGCAGCGCCCTCAACCGCATGAAGGAGCTGGCCCAGTAAATGTGGTCCGTGGAGCTACTTAAGACCCCTTCTGTCCCAGCAGACCCAGCAGGCAGGAAGACACACTCACACTCAACGCAAGCAATCGAGTTTATGGTATTGTTATTCAATTTTTTTTGCAAATTGTTTAGATATTTTTTAATTTTGAGTATACCGAAAAGTGTGACGTTCTTTTTTTCGAAAGTGTTACCGCGAGCGATGGCGAGAATTTGTAAAAGTTTTTATATATACCTATAATTATACACAAAATATTATTATTTTTAATTCTTGCTATATACTTGTTCTTTGCGAATTTGTCCAGAAAGCTCTGCAGATTGCCTCGACGATGATGATTAAGATGATGATTTAAAGCGAATAAAACTCAAAGTGTAATATGTATTTAAACGATTCTTTTATTTACACAAAACAACAACCTTAAAGCGGACAATAAGAGCCACATCTCTCAATACATCCCCCTCTGTCCCCCTTTATTTTCACATTGATTATCTTAATTGTATCAATTATAAGATGTAAGCCACAAACAGCGAGTTGATATTATAATTATATTATTATGTAGTGGAAAATAAAGCATAATAATCAATTAGCAGGAGGTTTGTTTTAGTCCCAGGATGAGGGCTCTGATGTTCGTTAAGGGTCTTAAAGATTTTTTTGCACCTTTTCTGGGCTAAACATAAAGCTTAAAGGATTTACCAAAAGCATGTTGAGCTTAGGACTAGCTCAAACTGTAAAATTCCTTGCCCATCTATGCTTTAGTCATAAGAAAGGAGTCATTGAGATAGGAAAAATATTGTTAAATTTGTGATCGTTACGAAACTGGGCCTTATGACATATACCCAGTAACATTACTTCAGAAACAAAAATCATTTCCTAAAATTATTTGTAAAAAATCTCATTTATGGTAAAAATTTAAGTAAAAAAATAATAATTAGTATCCGCCACTATGAGTTACGGAAAAACTAGCACAACGTCCTTCACACTTGTCACGGACCCTGAGGCTAGCGAATCGGCGACGAGTGATAGTGGCGTCTTCTTCAAGCCCAGTCGAAAGTTTATGAAAAGTTCCAAACTCAAGTTGAAGTTGATTGCTCTGTATGCCGACCATAGATGCTTGTGGAATGAGTGTCACAAGGACTTCTTCAATTTCGATCACAAGGCCCAGATCTGGGAGGCAATTGCTGAAGAAATGCAACAGAACTCGCCGTCGGATTTCTGGAAGCACGAGATGCACAGGCTGCGCTATAACGTAGACCTGGAGCGAGTGAAAGAGCAGGAGGCCAAGTCGAAGGGTGAACAATTTAAGTCGAAGCTATTCTATAAGGATCATCTGCATTTCCTGAATCATATATTTTCTCGGGAGAAAGAGATTGTAAGTTACGAAATTGTTTTGGGAGAAATTGGGATCTATATTTTATCTCGAACTCCTCATGAGAAACCGCATTATTTAACTATTTCCCTTTCTAACATTAAATTTTATATTAACCTCAAACAGCCCTTACATACCCCATCCTCGCGTGGTACTCTGGATAAGCCTCCATTGAAGCCCAAGGGAATCATTAAGGAAAAGCCAAAACCTGAAGCTAAAATCAGCGAAAAGATGGCCTCGCTTGATGTCCTGAGGAATCACCAATGCACCCCCCTGACTCTAACACATGAAGCATTCAAGAAGATGCGAAAGTTTACCAGCGGCGAGGACCACAAACATGTTGGCTGGGAGGAGCAGAATCTGAAGGCGAAACAAGTTTAAATAGCTTTTTCGTTTTATTACATTTCTTGTATCATCATAATCGCTTTTGTTGTTTTCTTTCCTGGTTGCATGCCATTCTTTAAATATAGACGTTTTATTTTTTTTATATAACAATTCATAATTTTAGCTTAGAATATTTTTGTTTCGTACTCTTACATTCTTGTTTTTTTTGTTTTGTTTATGCCATTTGCCGGTACACACACTCCTCTGCTCCTCTATACAGTTTTCAAAATTGATTTTGTTTTGTTGCAATTATTTAATATCTGTATCTGTATATAATATATATATATATATAATTTTTATTTATATGTATAACTAAAAAATGCGTAAAATAATTGTTTTTTTTTTTCTTGTTGGTTACGTGTGTGTGGGTGTGTGTGTGCACATTCCTTTTCACAAAAGGAACAAAACATGAAAATGTACATAATGTATTATTATTATAATTGTTATTTGTTAGCGAGGCAAATTGTTTGCCGCGGTTTAATTTCGCTTTAATTACACAGACACGATCGATATTACATGAACCTGAATTTATTTTCAATCTTTCTCTTCGCGAAGTGGCACTCTCCCCCTCTAGTTGTGTATCTCCTCAATCAATTGCTCTCGTTTTACGTGTCTCTTTAAAGGCAGGAGCAGCTACGCTTGGCCCCGAGAAGGCTAGGATCGTTCCATCGATCGGCTCTCGAGCGCCCGCCGCTTATTGGTTGGTTGCTTGATTATTGTTTGTCCCTCGTCTACTGCTATGAAATGGCTGTTGAAAGTTGGTTTGGCTTGAACGCATCATTCCCACTCGGTGGTGCCCGGCGGCTTGGCTGTCAAGTCGTACAGGACCCTCGAGATGCCATCCAGCTTGGATATATCGCGCACCATTTGATTAAGGACCTGTCGGAGGGGAAACCAAAGAATAAAATAAAGGAATTGAAAACTTGTTGAGAAGTTTTACTCACTTGCAGTGGCAGTTGCACGGAGCCGGGCTCAGCGGGGACTCCCGTCATGAAATCGTTCGTGATGAATGGACGCAGCACCACCGATCTTCTGCAGGAGGGCGTGCGATTGATGGGATCGCGATCAAAGTGCACGGGTATGAGGACGACAGGCATCTGTGAGATTTTTCGATACAGTCCCGCTTGCATGATGATCTAGGATCAAAGACCAAGAAGATTAGTAAAAATCTAATAGATATTATAAAGAGAGAAATGCTCACCTCATTGGCGATGGCATCGGCTTGCCGTAGCTGCGCCAGTACCACCGTGTTGAGTGTGGTGTGCGTGATATCCGTCACCAGATACTGCACGGGTTCGCCAAAGATGTAGCATACACGGTTGACGTTGTGCAGGATGCGTGGTATGATCTTGGCGAGGAAGAGCAGATCCTGCCAGTTGGGCTCCTGGCTGGTGGACAGACCGACCACGTAGCTGTAGGAGCGTTTGTCGCCCTGCACGCCCACCGATCGGATGGGCAGCAGGGTGGCCTGGATCTGTGAGTTGGCAGAGATTCGCAGCAGATCCTTTTGCTCCGACTCGCTGGTGGCCCCCGTTACCCGGTTGATCAGAGCATGGTTCTTCTGCAGCTTATTCTTGTAGTCCACAATCACCCGTACAATGACCTGAAGTAATTATTTATTTAGATTTGAAATTGTTGTTATTATTTGCTTAACTTGCCTGAGTCTCCGAGTAATCCTTTTCCATATAAGCCTCCTCGGCACAGAGCACGCGTATGGCCAGGCCGGGGCCGGGGAAGGGCTGTCGCTCCACCAGCTCCGGCGGCAGACCCAGATCGTTGCCCAGATCGCGCACCTCATCCTTGTGGAAGTCGCACAGTGGCTCAACAACACGTCCTGCATTCCGAAGTTCCCTTTAAATAATATAGAGAGAGTTAGTTACTCCATTTAACTTAAGTATTAGTTATTACCTAATCAGATCCGTATCATTGTGATGCGTTTTGATTGTTTCTGCATTCGTACTGACCAAATTGGAGGCAGACTCAATCAGATCCGGCCGGAGAGTGCCCTGGGCGAGTAGCACCTCCTCGGGCTTCAGTTTCAGTTCGGCCACCACATCATTGGTCACCTTGACGAATATATCACCGATTATCTTGCGCTTCTCCTCCGGATTGTAGGTTTGACAGAGCATGGGCGTCTCCACCACCGAGTATTGGCCGGGCCGCTTCACCTGCGTCGTGCCCTTGAGGAACGTATAGCCTTCCTTGCGTACGATCAGCTCGATACCAATATCGCGCAGCGAACGCTCCACCTTTTCACTTTCGTTCTGGCGCATGAAACCTGTGAGATGTACGAATTGGGATTAATCAAGTGTCTAAATGGAAAATGAATAAACAATAGACTAAATGAATAAACTAACAATTTAAAGAGAGTCAATAATATTTGCTAATTTTCTTATTGGTTCATACCATTATCTACATGCACGGCAATTATCTGATTAGGATGCAGGGCACGGCGTAGCAAGGCTGCACAGACACTGGAATCCACGCCACCGCTGACCAGCAGCTACAAGATAGTATAGACATATTCACTTAGATATGCAACTCTCTGTGGAGATTAAAGGCATTTTCTACTCACCAACACCTTGTTTGTGCCCACTTTCTCTCGGATATACCGTATGCACTCCTCCTTCCGGCTGCCCATGGTGAAATTGGGCGTTAGTTCGCAGATCTCGTACAGGAAATTCGATAGCATCTGTTTGCCATTGATGGTGAGATCGACCTCCGGATGAAACTGGACGCCATAGATGCGCAATACCTCGTTGTAAATGGTTGTAACAATGCGATTCGTTGACCAGCCACCAACTTTCAGCTTCTCGCCCACCCGCTCCACGCTATCGCCGTGAGTTAGCAGTACGGACTGTGTGCGACTGAGGCGACTGTGGGAATAGCAAAAGAGATTATCATTAAAATTAATTCACAAACTTGGAATTAACATTAAAAGATAAAGGTAGGAATATGTTAGACCACGTGTAGATCAGTTTATAGACTTGAACTAAACTGAACTGTTCTTGGTATTGAGATTTATCTGGCAGCATTGTATCAGCGCTTAACTAGACTCAATCAACTCAAGCACTTTCTTGTTGCTGCCACTGTACTCTATACACTTCCATGTGCTCACCTGAACAGTGGACACGACGTCTCAATCTCAATGTTCTGTTGGCCATCCTCCCGCACATCTGTCTTGAGCACTGTGCCTCCGAACTCTTTGTTGATCAGCTGCATGCCATAGCAGATGCCCAGCATGGGTATCTTCAGCTTG
Source organism: Drosophila punjabiensis (assembly GCA_008042585.1). Taxonomy (NCBI): domain Eukaryota; kingdom Metazoa; phylum Arthropoda; class Insecta; order Diptera; family Drosophilidae; genus Drosophila; species Drosophila punjabiensis. Next base: position 27,430 of record VNJR01012284.1, on the reverse strand, counting down.
AACAGATCGGGATCGTAGCTGGGCGCATCATCGGCATAAACTGAATTGGGGCCGCCGGATATGATGATGCCGCGATAGCCATTGTTGCGTATCGTGGCCGCTGGTGTGTCCAGTGGCAGGATATCCGACTCAACGAGCAGCTCTCGGACCTTGCGATCGATAACCTGAAATGAAGACCATTAAAATTAGTACAAGATCAGGAAAGCTTTTATATTGGTTGTTTGGAAAGCTCACCTTGCCGTACTGTGCTCCCGCATCGAGTATAACAACCTTATCGTGCCGCAGGCCGTTCTCCGCTGTGCCCAGAAATATGTTTGAGTTCATTTCTTTATCGTTGCAGCACTGCAAAAAGAGAGCAAAACGTTGAGTGTGTCAGTGTCAGCTTCTGGTTGGTAATTGCCAAAACAAAGACTGAATCTATACTGGCTTGCTGGGGTCGCCTCTATCGCTTATTTATGCTCCAATTGTGGCTGTGGCTGCTGCTGCTGCAATCGAATCTAAAGACTCAAGGCTAGAAGCTGACAGGGCAGGCTGGGACTGGGAGGAGGTGAGAGGGGGTTAAATTGGAGGTTACGCTAAGGGTTCTCGTTGGGGATTAGTGGGGGGTAGAGTGGCTCACATACCGGCAATATCTTGTGGAGCACTCGCAGAAACATTCAACATGCAGCGGGCCCTGGAGGACGCTCTACGGTAGACAACAAACATTGGCAAACAATATTCCGGTCACAGAACGTTCAAATGTGTGTTCAGCAATGGGTGGAAAGTGGAAAAGTGTATGGAAAACTCCAATGCGAAAAACACAAGCGAGCAAGCGAAAAAAAAGCAAGCAAGGCCGAAAACAGGCGACGCCTACGAAAAATGAGTTGAGGTTGTGTGGCGACGGCGATTGTGATTTGTATACACTTGCAAAGGGTTGTTAAGGATTTGGTAAGGCGTTTGGTAACGGGGAAGAGAATATTTTTATATGATATATAATATTAGAGATAAATATTATAAATATTTGTACAATTATGGTTCCTTACGGAAGGAAGTTCTTTTACTTTGTTGCCCTAATTTTCTACTGCTTAACTGGTTCAAGCCGTATCCTCGTGACAACAAAGCTAAATTTTAAGGTAAGTTGAAGGTTCTGCAGTCAATCTCTCTCCTTAAAATTCACTAATAGAAACTATAACCTAGTTAAATGCTCATTATCTTTTTATAGTTTTTATTTCAATTTAAAATTTATACATCTTTATCATTATTTGAATATAAATATGATCTCAAGAATTTTGTACAAATAATTTAGATTATACTTAAAGAGTATCTCAAACTTCTTTCATAATACAAAGTTTTCGTTTAATGTGTCACACCTTGCAAAGGGTATTAAAAACTTCGTCTAACTGAGCTAGGCCTGCATTTTCGTACATATTTCGTATATTATAAAATACAATTTGCGATGAAAGAATGACGAGGAGGAAGAAGAAGAAGAAGAAGGAGGAGGCGGTGTGTGGGGTGGGGGGCTGCCGGCTACTGACCGCCAGATGACAGGCGAAAATGCAGGAAAGAGCGTAAGCAGCGTAACGGCAAATGAGAGTGAGAGCGACTAGAGAGCGTAGAAAGAGAAGTGCGTACGTACGATAAACGAAAACAGAGAAGGGAAAATAGAGAAGAGGAAACAAGCAAAATGCGCAAGGAAAATGACAGAAAAATAAACAACAACAAAAAACGGCAAAAGACATCAAAATCACACAACAAATGCCTTGGCAACTCTGCAAGTTTTCTTAGATTTTTCACAACGAGCAAAACGAGGCGACTCCCGGGGTTAAGGGTGCATTAGGTCACCGATGCAACTCGAAGCTTGTGATGTAAGCTGCATGCTGCCACTCCTCCCCTGCTCTCTCCCGCCCCCCTTGCCTTATCTTTTGATAACAAGCCAGAGGTTATCAAAGGCAACAACAACAACAACAATAATAACGGGAGGCCTCCTCGTGGTGTGCTTGTAACCCAATACTAAGCCACACTACATCGACGAAGCACACACACACACACCAATACACGTGGAGCCGCCTGCAAGCGGCGCTTATAACCACAAAATGGCCACGAGATGCGAAATGTTTGCAAAATAAATCAGCGAGAATGGCAAAAATGCGGTTAAAGCCGTTAAAAATTCGCACACAACTACTAGGAATGGAGTGAGCGGTGGAGCGGTGGGGCGGTGCGATGCGGTGTGGGTGGTGGTGGTGGTGCTGCTGCTGCGCCGCCTGGCCGAGTCCAGAGATCTCCGCCAGATCTCGCATCGTCCTTTCTTACCTGCTCTCTGCTCTGTGGCCTGGCAGGCGGTTCCAGAGGTGGGCGGGGCGCGGGCGGAAAACTTTATGCTTAAACACTAGTGCGCGATCCGTTGTTGGCGGTCGTCGTCCCCCGGGCGCTCCTCTCTCTTCGCCACACTCTTTTCCTCTTTCTTCGGCTGCTGCTGCTGCTGCTACTTTTTTGCTTTTCAGCTTTTCCGCGTCTGCTTGGCAATGCGGGCTATGTCTTGCACCACGATTTTTCACACTCTGGTTCGGCCCCTTTGACGGCTGCTATTTGGCAGCTTTCAGGTTCTTTTATTTCCTTTTTTGCAATTTTTTCGTGAATTAAAGCCGAAAGATGACTTATTGACGAGCAGTATGACCGGAACTTGGAAGCGAAAATATGTGGGTTGCGGCTAATGAGAAAAAATACGGAAGTGTGGATGGAAAATCGAAAAATACCAAATCGATATATCGGTTGGATAAACTGTCTGTAATATTGTGATTAATTTATTAACTGCAAATGTAAATGTGTTAAAAATAAAATATTTAAGTAGTTTTTATGACAAACGCAATGTCGCCACTAGTTTATTAAATACAAACATTCGACGAAGTGCCCTCTCGAGCCCGCCAGTGTTGGTTAACTCCATTCAATGGCCGTTTAACAAAGCAGATTTTGTGCCGTCACTAAGCCCGCCAAAAGTGATTTGTTTCCGCGGATTTCGGAAAACTCGTTGGAAAAACTAATAAAACACGTGAAAAACTCAAGACAAAGTCAACCCGATGAGTCCCACAAATGCGTCGCAACAAGATCTCAGCATCGACGATGAAGACGAGATACTGGCCCTGGAGAAACTGCTCAGCGCAGCGGAAGACGACAATGCAAGTGCAGCAAAAACCGAACAACCAAATAAACCCACTTTGGCCAACGCAGTGCCAAAGCTGAGGGAAGACAGCAGTTTTGCGGATGCCTTTAGCTACGAGAAAACAGTGCAGCCAGCGAAAAAGTCTGTTAAGGATGCCAAAGTGGCCACCAAGGAGCCGGAGCTGGACTCCTCCGACGACGAGGAAGTCAAGAATTTCCTGGAACGCAAGTACAATGAGTACGGAAGTGACATCAACCAGAACCTGAAGCAGCAGCGGGAGAATGCCCACGAGTCACGGGTGGCCAGGGAGGTGGATCAGGCGCTGAAGGCAAGCAGTACCAAGATGGTTACCTCCACCCCACAGCCGCCACTGAAGAATCCCCACAATCCCATCAAGCGCCAGTCTACGGTGAGCAGCTCGTTTCAGAGGCCACCCACAGCTGCTGCTGCCGTGGCATCGTCATCCCAGCCAACTGTTCCCGCCTCCGCTGTTTACACGGATCCAGTTTTTGGCCTGCGCATGATCAATCCCTTGATCTCGAGCTCACTCCTCCAGGAGCGCATGGCTGGCAGGAAATCGGTGCCCTTTGCTGGTGTAGCCTTTCACATTGAGCGCGGTGACTTGGCCAAGGATTGGGTCATTGCGGGAGCTCTCGTCTCCAAGAGTCCTGTGAAGAACACCAAGAAGGGTGATGCCTTTTCAACGTGGAAACTTTCTGATCTGCGCGGCGAAATCAAGACCATATCCATCTACCTGTTCAGGGAGGCGCACAAGTCGCTGTGGAAGACGGCGGAGGGCATGTGCTTGGCTGTATTGAATCCCACGGTCTTTGAGCGGAAAGCCGGTAGCTCCGATGTGGCCTGCCTCTCCATAGATACCTCCCAGAAAGTGATGATTCTGGGACAGAGCAAGGATCTGGGCACTTGTCGGGCCACAAAAAAGAACGGAGACAAATGCACATCAGTTGTGAACGCCACCGATTGCGACTATTGCATATTCCATGTGAAGCAGGAGTACGGCAAGATGTCCCGTCGCTCCGAGCTGCAGTCTGCTACCGCGGGTCGTGGCCTCAACGAGCTGAGGAACAAGGTGTTGGGTGAGTGTTCGAAGGTTTCCTTTTAAATAACAATAAAAAATTTAATTTCACTTGTTTACAAATAGGTAAAAATGAAGTGTTTTATGGCGGCCAAGCCTTTACCGCTGTTCCCGCCAAGAAGAGCGCCAAGCTGATCAACAAGGAACGCGATCGTCTAAGCAAGCTGGCTGGCTATGATGTCTCACCGTTTGCCCATGCTGTTGATCATGCCTCCAAACCCAAGACAGCAGAGAAGCCCCAGGTGCCATATGCCGAGCGAACTGGACCCATTTCCCGCTTAGCTGGCGGTGTGGAGGCTTCAAGTAAGCAGCGTTACCAGGATCTAGAGCGTTTGCGTCTGCTCAAAGCGGAAAATGAGCGATTTGAAAAGGAAAAGGCGGCCAAGGGTCAGGTTTTAGGAGGAGGAACTAGTACGAGTACATCTCCCAGCAAAGCCGCGCCCAGCACGCCCACCACACCCATTACACCCGTGCCAGATAAGTTCAAGAATCGCGGCTTCTCCTTCGATGCCAGCCTGACGCCCAAACTCTCGGGCAGCGAGAACTTTTCCTTTGATATCAACGTGGGCCCCAGGCAGGCGGCCAGCGCCAAAATGAAGGCAGCAGCTCTGCTAAAAAAGAAGCCACTGGAGAAAGTCAATCCCAACTCTACAAGGGGCACAGAAACAGGCAAAAGACGGGCCATCGACGAACTCAATGAGAAGTTCTCCAACAGCGCCAAGCGCCAGAAGATCGAAGAAGATGATCGCGAATTAATGCGGAAATCTCGCATCGAGAAGATCATGGCAGCCACCTCAACGCACACGAATCTTGTGGAGATGCGAGAGCGCGAGGCCCAGGAGGAGTACTTCAACAAGCTGGAACGCAAGGAGGCCATGGAGGAGAAGATGCTAAACACCTACAAGATGCCCTGCAAGGCCGTCATCTGCCAAGTGTGCAAATACACAGCCTTCTCGGCCGCCGATCGGTGCAAGGAGGAGAAGCATCCCCTAAAGGTGGTCGATGCCGAGAAGCGTTTCTTCCAATGTAAAGATTGTGGGAACCGTACCGCCACAGTATTCAAGCTGCCCAAGCAGAGCTGCAAGAACTGCAAGGGTTCCAAGTGGGAAAGAGCGGCGATGATACGCGAAAAGAAGGTGCTTACCGGCCGCGAGTCTCTGTCTGTGCGCGGTGATGAGGAGTGCTTCCTGGGCAGTGTGGCCAATAGTGCCAATCTCAATCTTTTAGTTCCCGACGAGGAATAAACCAGGCAAGACTTTGACTATTATTTTTATATAAATTAAGTATTGTATGTATTTTATTTTATTTTTAAATTTTATTAGCAAATATTTACAGTCTGTTTTTGATGGCTATTTGGCATAAATAATTAAGTACAAGGCTTTCTTTATCTAAATATAAGTTAGTGTGCCTGTGAGAGATTGTGGGTGCAGGCTATAAATATAGAAGAGATGTACCAGGTGTACGCAGTAATGATTGTGAAGATCCTTTGAATAAACATGTGACTGAATGCTAAAATCAATGAGATTTAATGGAATGTAATATGGGAATGTTTTGTGAAGTTTTTACAAATTATAAATCACACTTGGCTGGTCATGACTCCTTGGTTACTTAAGTTATACATACATTATTTTATCAAATATATTTTTAATAAAACCTTTTAGCAAGCAGGCACTATCTTGAAGCACAAGTATACTCATATATAAGTGTCTTGAATATGTATCTAAAATATGGAAAATGTATAATATATTTTGTAGGATTTGTACAAAACTTTTATTTTCTTACATCTAATTTAGGCAAGTTAAGGGTTTTACGTTTAGTATATATTTTAATAGTTAAATTAAAACTTAAGAACGGAATTTACAAGTGCTGTCTTTGGTTAATTCTTTCTCTAAATGTCTGGTAATATTCGAAGTCGCATTCGTTTCGTTTGGAAACCCCTTTTTTTGGCATTGGAATAAAGCTATGAGACTAAATTCGATAAATTAAAACTAATCAACAAACATTTTGAACTGAAAAACAGGCGCAGATAAAAAGGAAACTCAGTGAAAGTGGAAACTTATACTTCGGGAAGTACATCCTAGACAGCATCTCCTCCTAGCTGTTCTGGCAACCCTGATTCCGCTGTCTCCTTGAGGTTCAGCAAGCTGGAAAACCGAAAGGATATAGTCTTGGACAAGTGCTTCTCAAAATCCCTGCTGTCCAGATTGTCGGGTATAAGGCTCCGGTTGGTCATGTCCAAATAGGAGCGGCCCCTCTTCACGGGCACGGAATAGTGGGGCAGGGCATTGGCCCCATTGTTCATGTTGCTGTAGCTCGGCGAGCAGCAGCTGGACTTGCGTATGTTGAGAGGAAACCTCATATCGTTTTCGTAACGCAGGACCTGCTCCTTGGCAGTGGCATCGATCAAAGGCCGAGGCAGATCGTAGCCTGGGGGAACGCTTGAGGCCGTTGGCATCTCCGATTCCGATTGGTCATAGCTAGTGCCTTGGTCATGGATATCGTAGGCTATCTTGGGCGGACACCAAAGGTGATCCAAACACTCTGGTTCCCCCAAGTCCGAGGAGCTCATCAAAGCGGATTCATCGCCACAGTAGAGAGGATTCGAGACGGCATTCGTCTCCAGATCTATGTACTTGGCATTGTTGCCCAGCAGCTTCTCGAATTCGGCGGCCAGGAACTTGAACGAGGGCCGGGCATTGGGCTCATCTGCCCAGCAGGACCGCGCTATGGAGTACACTGCCTCCGAGCAATTCTCTGGTCGTTCCATTCGATATCCTGTCTTAAGGAGGGACCATAGATTCTGCGGGGGAATGCCAGGATAGGGCGAGGCACCCAAAGTGATCACTTCCCAGCAGAGAACACCAAAAGACCAGACATCCGACTTGCTAGTGTAGACGTGATCGGCCAGGGATTCGGGGGCCATCCACTGGAAATGGAAAAGGATTAATGTTGTAGTAATTTTGGGTATATCTTTATGGATAGAATTTACCTTGACAGGCACACGATCCCTTGAACGCTTCAAGTAGGCATCATCCTCGTAGACGTCTCTGGTGAGGCCAAAATCGGATATCTTGCATATTTTGCCATCCGCCAAGAGCACGTTCCTAGCGGCCAAATCGCGATGAACCAACTATAAGTAAATAATTGAAAGGATAATATATAATATATATTAATATGTCTTGAAAAAATATTATCTCATTCTTATATAATCCTTTCTTAATCTAGGGATCTTATGAAGAGTCAAAGTCCGATTTTAAACCCACCTTGAGTTCGGTGAGGTAGGCCATTCCCTTGCAGATCTGCCAGGCAAAGGTGAGCACCATCTTGACATTGACAGGCTCCACGCCATCAGCAAAGTCCACTCCAGCGCACTCGATCTTCCGGCTGAGACGCAGATAGCTCCTCAGGGATCCATAGCGTGCATACTCAATGATCAGGAGCGGCGCCTCCGAGGATTGATTGCAGGCTCCCAAGAGCTTAATCACATTCGGATGCGAGACTTCCTGCAGGAGTTGAAACTCCGAGAGCAGAGCCATGTACTCCACAGAGTTGGCACCCTTCTTGAGCATCTTCACAGCCACCGTGGTGACTCCATTCAGGCCAGCAATATCGGTGGCATAACCCTTCAGCACCTGACCGAACTCTCCCTCTCCCAGGACAGTGTCCAACTGTAGCTTCTCCCTCGGAAATTCCCACTTGGCATCACCGCTCTCGAACTTGAAGCCACCTTGGAGCGGCATCAGAGGCAGATCACCTTCACCGGGTTCGGGAAGGGAGAGCTTGCCATTGGGGATCATCGATTGCTTGACCAGCCTTCGCTTAAGCATCTTCCTCTGGGCAATGAGCAGGGCGAGAAGCAGCAGGACAAAGACCATGGGACAACTGATCACGAAGAACATGCAGGAGCGATCACACTCAAAGCCGGCCACGTTGAGGACACCCAGGAGCAAGGGATCCTGCAGGGATTGCGGTGGGTCTCCCAAGGCACCTCCTCTCCTCTCCAGCACGGGTTCCGCTGGATCCGTTTCGTTCTTTCGCTTGCGTGGCTTCTTGGCCTTGGGTTCCGCATCTAAGGGAGCGCAGGAGCACTTGCCATTGTCCTCGCAGAAGCACGTTCCCGAACCGCTGTAGATGCCAAGCTTGTTGTCGTTACTTATCTGGGCGCCCATGAGATTGTTCTGCGAGGTACAGTCCTGGGGGCAGGCCATTGGGCTTAGCTCCTCGAGGGGATCACACACATGATCGGGGCAGTATCTGGCTTCAGGCACACAGGATCCAAACTTGGTGCTAAACATGGCGGCATGGGAGCCCCGCCACTCACACGAACCCCCGCTGGTGGCCAGGCCGCAAAAGCGAATGCACTGCGACTGGTACTTGACCTGGGCGCAGGTCTGCGACCCGGATTTGATCTTCAAGTCGCAGCTGGTGTTGTCCGGTCTGCCATGGATCAGGTGTATGTTGATCACCCGAATATGGGACAATCGCTCCTTGTCTGTCCAGGTGACGTTGAGGAAGTATATCGTCTCGGGAGCCTCCTCCAGAGCCTTGGGATTCTTAACATAAATAATGCCTGATGTTTGGGTAATGCCAAAGGCTCCACTGCGATCCTCCACGATCTCAAATCGAATGGAACGGGATCGCATCAGCTGCTGGAAGCTCTCCGGCTGGGTGACTCGATAGTAGGGCGCCGCTGTCCGGAAGACAGACACATCCTTCTCGTAATCAACGAATACTGGACCACGGGATCTTCCTCCGCCGAAATCATTGTCGAATCTCTGCTGCTTCAGGGGAAGCGCCTGGGGTAACTCCTCGCGATCCGTCTCATGAAGATTGTCCAGGTTTATGTGGTAGCAAATGTAGGCCGTGGCAGACATGGCCTCGTTGTGGGTCACAATGGTGAGGTCGCGGGCCTCCAGGGAGACGCAGTAGGGGGTTTCGCGGAGCATTCCGCTGCGAACGAAACGGAGCTCTGAAAAGGGAAATATATATATACATTCTATATTCTATGTATTCCCTTAAGGATCTCTCCAAACTTACGGCAGCTAACAATAGTGTGCGGCCTGCCGGTGTGATCCGCCTCATAGGCGTGGCAATCGGGATGAAACAGACCATGTGAGTCGTTGTGCACCGCATAGACCAGGTGAGCATTCGCCGCCAGCGTGTCCTTGTCCACATAGATGATTTTCTCACCCGCCGCCATGTTCTGAAGGGGAAGGAAAGGGAAGGGCACAAATTAGAGGTTGCTTCATTAGCATTTACTGACCAGCGCTAATTAAATTCCACTTGCAACACGCTGCCCTCCAAGGATGCGCTCTTGGTGATTAGCATTTTCATTTGTGCACAAGGTCAGGCTGGGGCTTCACACTTCCTCGAGGGACCTGACATTCCCCAACCAACGGAGGAGGAGAAAGGATTACCAACCCAAAAACCCTTTTAATGCATCCCCGGGGCAAAGGTCATTAGCAAGGTGTCTGGTGTGGCGAAGTTAGGCTCAAGTTGGGAATGGTTTTAAGGTAGAACATGGACATGGACATGGTTTTAGAATAATAATTGAGTTGATAGAAACCCCTTGCAGACGAGAATGTATTGTGTTAGGAACCGAGGAAGGTCTAAATCTATGGGGAATATTGTTGTTACTAACTTTTAATTAAAATAAGTAATTAAGGGGTTCCAGTTGGACTAGTTTTTCATGTTTTTTAATTGTTAACATTACGGTAAGGTGTTTTCTTTAGTTAATCAATTAAAAAGAAGTCAAAAAGTATGCTAAAAATAACAAAATTTAAGCTGCTTAATTTTGTAGCATACTTCTGGTCAGCATTTAAATTGATTTCAAGTCTCCAAAGTTCTAATTCTTTAGACAAACCCCTCAAACTATCTATAATTGTACATTTCCAATCTAAAAAGCTGACAAACCCAGTTCGGTTTTCAGCCACACCTCATGGCAACAGGCTTTTGTTCAGTTTATTATATGGACTTGGACATGTCGCCAGCTATTACCACGAAATAAAATAAAATAAAATGTACATTATAGTGACTACATAATTTGAATGTAGCGCAATTTGTTATGGCCCGACTTTAGTGCAGAACCAATTACTCCGAGTTGAAGGGAGGGAGGGCAGGAGGTGTACTATCTGCAGCCGGACTGACACAGTTCGCCAGATCCTTGGGGATAGGCTTGGCTTGTTTCGGACACGGCAACATAATTTACGCCAGTGGCAACTTTAAGGGATATCCCCCGCTGAAGTCACTTGGCGCAGCGAGTTCTCTGTCTCTCTTTATGTTCCAACTCCAGCTCTGGCTTGTGCTCCAACTCCTGCTCCAACTCCTACTCCAATCCCAGCTCCAACTCCTGCTCCTTTTTCGTTTCCCTTCCTGTCTGTCATGCTCCAATCATAAAAGCCCATAAACGTTACGCGTTTTTAATGGCAACATATGAGCGGCTGAGTTGGAGTCGGAAGGAAGTCGCGGTTGTGGCCAACTTTATCTATTAGGCAGCGCCTGGCCTCAACCCCCAAAAGATGTGGTTGGATCCAGACGCGGTAATGGCCAAATAATGGCAGGGTGACCGGAGTTGAGACTTCCTTTGATGGGGTCTTCCAAAGCACTTGGAAAAATTTCAGGACTTTATTTTAGATATTTAAAAAATATATATAGAAAAAGAAGGTACAGATAAATTGCTAATAAAAATATAGGGAAATGTAATATGGAAATATTTTCTAGGAGAGATTTGACCTTTTCTTATTTCTATTAATATTTCACCTCCCAACTTTGTGTTTTATTATTACCTTAAAGAGAAAAAGTCTCTACGGATAATAATTAACATTAAAAAGGTATCTTTTCTGTTAAATAATATTAAATTACCTAAAGAAATAATTGTCTTAAATTCAAGAAAATCACGAAAGACGAGAATTAAGAAAGAAAATTTAAGAAAATTATTTTTTCTTTGTATTTTACAGTCTGTATCAAATACTGTTTTCAATAACGAATTTCCTTTTCCAAAGTTAAATATTTACCAGAAAATTATCATTTCAAATACCAAAAAAACTGAACTTGCTAGAAAAAATATTACTAACTTATTCCTCACTTTTACTTCCCTTGAAATAATAAAATAAACTTAGATAATCTTATTTTTTAGAGTGCACCCGCCTTGGTTGCGTGTCAAGGGGGCGTTCATCATGGACGAATTCAATAAGCCCGCACCCAGTGAGCGACCAGACAGCCGGCAGACGAATGTCTGGGCAGGGTCTGCCTGTATCCTCATCCCTCAGAAGCTCCTCGGATTTACCTCGGATATCCCTCGAAAAATCCCTCAAAACTTACCTCTTGAAAGTAGGGCTGATCCAGGTAGAAATCGAAGCGGGAGTCGCTCTCCTGCAACTTGGGTCCGTTGTCATTCCGATCGAGTAACGTGATATTGAAGCTGCGCTTGAATTCCTTCTGTTCCCGCGCGGATAGCTTCACCGTGCAGGTGACCCCCACCAGCAGCTGTCCCGCCCTGGCATTTAATCCATTCAGCTCGTCGTGATCCAGGGGCAGCCTAGTGTACAGGCGATTCTGCTTGAGGACAAAGTGAGAGCTGCCGGCGGTCAGGGTGTAATCCAGAGAGACATGACACAGGTACCTGGCGGCTCGGGAGCTAAGGGCACCGATAAGCACCGGTTCGAAGGAGTCCCTTCTCCGGTACTGGCCCTGCGACTCGGCCACACTGTACTCGGCGTGGCTCCAGAAGCAAATGTGCTCCAGTTCGGAGCAGTAATCCTCCAGGGATTGTGGTGTTATCTCCAGCGTGAGGTACGATACGGGCAGCAGCTCGTGATCCGGCTGATCTCGAGGGAAGGCGGTCACCACATACTTTGTGCTCACATTCAGGGGCTTGTAATCGGTTCGCATGTATATCTCCCCCGAGGAGCTATTGATCCGGAGCAAGGCATTATCCTCCAGACTGTAGATGTAGTCAGTGGCCAGCCGGTTGCTGGCCATTCGCCGCACTTGGAACTGGGCCAGCGGGATCTTGGAGAAGATGCTTTCCGATTCCTCGTTGATGGGCAGATTGAATTTCACCGACGTGCTGGGAAAGTAAACATCAGCGGCGGCGGCTGCTGTGTGGGAAAATGAGTGGAAAAATTGAGAAAATCAGAGGGGTTGGAAAAATCCAGTTAATGTTCCGATGGCGTCATGTCAACGGAAGGGGGGTTTTGGGTGAAGTGGGTAAAGTGTTTGGTTTATTGGTGAAGCCTCGCCTGATGCTGCCACAAGTGGTTGCCACAATTGACCCACTCAGTGGAAGAGGTGACGGCTTTCCGATTCCATTTGCGGATTAATATTCATTTCCTGGACAAACTAGGCAGTGGTTTTGGGTTTATTTGTTGCAAACTTTTAAATTTCATATAAAAGTCTTAAGGAAATATTTATTACAATTATAATTTATTTAGGAAGTTTTATTTATGCCTTCTATTTTGATTGCTAAATGTAGTTGCTGTTTAAAAAAAAAATATTTGTATGTAAAGTTCTTTGTGAAGCCAAGAAAACTTCTATTTAAATACCAGAAAAATATCTCTATTGATTAAAATTAATTTTAATATTTTTAAATAATTCAGAAAATATAAAACAAGTTCAATAAATACAAAGATCTATATATATTTCATTTACAAAATGTATTTGTGATATTTAAAAGAAGAAACTCAGCTGTCAGGACTTTAACTCAAATATTTCACAGGATTCTCCGAATTTATTAAGAAAATTCCCCATATATATTTAAGCAAAATTCTCCAAATTTCCCAGACTTTAATAACTACCCCAACCCCAGTGTCAACCCCTCCAAATCAAATATATATTCATTCCCGAGGGTTGGTATATCTCTTTTTTTGGGGGTTTGTTTGCCCATCATCATCATCATCAGCATCAGTGGGGGAATGGCGACACACGCCTGACAGTCGTCATCAAATCCAATCAAACGATTTAGTTTAATAAGTCCGAGTTGACCTTAATAGGGAGACCAAAAGAGGTGGCCCCAACACCCCCATCGCACAGGGCGTATGCGTAATACGATAAGATATTCCCAACCTAATGACACACGATTGTGTCGTGTGTTTGCATACGAGTCAGAGTTCAAAACAAGCGATAAATAAATATAATACAGATATTAGTTATTAGCATATGGGTTATCAAAATGACGCCTGTACTACCCTCCTCTGTCCTATATAGTATATGTTTTTTTCAGCGATGTTACCATCTGAACATTGGAGTGTCGGCGTCATCAAGTTGCGTATTGATTTTGTGATAGCGATAAGGTTGGGTTTTATTCGGCGGAAAAAATACATATTGTACAACCCCGAGCATAATTGGTTACAAATTTTCGCCCCTTGTCGCTTCTATAGTTGGTCCTACGCCCAATTTTATGCCACACGATGTGGAGCAAGCCATATATATAGGGGGTAACGAACAAACTCTTGTAATGTTATGGTGTCAATAGGTGGAGAGTGTGGGAAGTTATGGCCTTAATAGGTTGAATAAATAGAAATTAAACGCATTGAAGTTCCACTGATTTATGTCGAGGGGTTAGTTAATATATATTGATCTAATTATGTTGCAAAGGGAGTTGTATGTCATTATTCTTATCGAGGTTATTAACTGTTTAAATAGAGTTATGAATAGATGGGTTTGATATTAAATATTAAGTGAAAGGTGTGGAAAGTAATTTATTTGACTTAAAAACAATGTATATATCAAAACCAACGTATTTAATTTAATAAAAAATACTTCCTAATGAAGAAGGTATTTACAAAGCCACTATTACTTTTTAATATCTAAATTCTACTTGATATATATTCCTTAAAAGTTTCTTCTTACCTTTTTCTATTTAATTTAATAATAATAAATACTTCCTAATGAAGAAGGTATATCCAAAGTAACTATTACTCAACATAATCTTCATTCTACTTGTTATATATTCCTTAAACGTTCCTTCTTTCCTTCTCCTAACAAATTCTTCTACCATAATTTTAGTAAATTTTCATGACTTGTTCTAAGGACACGAGGACCCTTCAAACCCCTTTATTTTCCCCTTTAATCTCTGTTTACAAATCTTTCTTTTAATTCCTCCCCATAATTTAAAACAAAGTGTGATTAGTGTGCACCAGAATCGTTGCCTTGGAGCCATTTTTTCCTATATACTATATACTTATATATGTAGTTTAGTGAAGCACTTGGTACTTAATCAGGGGCCAACGTTTCCACCATAAACAGGACTGGCGCCATCATTTGCTGGGAATCTAAGCTAAGGATGAGTGCTGGCATAATCCTGTTAGGGATCCCAGTTCCTCCTCCGCCACACGCATATTTTACCAAGAACGCTGCTGACAGCATTAATATATATATTTTTTGTGGGTGGCTCGAGATCCCTCGAGGGGCGCCAAAAAAACACGCATTTAAAATGTCATTATAAATGCGCGCGTGCTTCTTGTGCTGCCTGATCTACATATTTTATCAGCATTTTTCGCATGCCTGAGCGTCAGCAATTGTAATGAACACATTTTATTATTTATAATGTTTTACTATACGCCAAAGGCCATATCAAGGAGGAGTAACCGGGAAATTTCCCATTGCCACACACTCTTTTTTTCTGTTGTTGTTGTTGTGGTTGGAGGGTGGAGTGTGTGCTGTGTTTGGTTACCTCTCGAAAGCTTGGCCATAATTATGACAGGCATTTAGTGTGGATAACTGGCGGTGGTTTGGGAGGTATCCAATTAGCGGCTTTTTATTCATTTATTCCAACTGTTTACATTTCCCTCCAAGTCCAGGTGTGTGGTGAGGTGTGAGGCTTGATTTGGTGCGGGAGCAATCACTTTATTTTAGTGGGGGTTCCCTTTCTTGGGTTTTAGAGAAGAAGTTCCTGCTTGAAAGTTGAGTTGAGAATTGAGTGCCTGAATTATGTAAGGATATAGAAATAAGAAGTATCCTTCCTTCCCTTTGATATAATGCATAATTAAAAAAAACAGGGGAATGATGTACTTTACAAATTGTCTTTATTGTTTTTAGATACTTAAATGTCATAAGAAATATGCATACAAATGTTTAAAGTTTCACTTAGATAAAAATCTATTTAAAATTCAGCTAAAAACTTAAACAAAGTGTTAAGTCCTTTCTACCTTCCCCTAATTAATCTTCTTTCACCGATTTGTTTCAATCAGTTCTCGATTTGAGCTCAACTTGACCTCCATAATCCCAAGGGTCTGTCTGTCTTAAAAACCCATAAAAAATCAAGCAGGTGAGTGGGGTTTAGCGGTTGCTTAAAAACACCCAAAACACCCCTTAAAACCGCTGATCAACAGTCAACAACCGTAAAAAGGACAAAACAAAAAAACAACGTAAACCGGGAAGGACTAAGACTATTGCGTTATCTTTTAGTCAGACAATTAAAAAGCCAGCGAATGGCGCATTAAAAACTCAAAGCGATGAAGTTGGTAAGACATGGCCTTAAAAATGGGGGAAAAACAGGATAAAACCGGGATAGACTATCCCTGTGGGGTGACTGGACTTTAAGGAAATAGTTTTACAGTTTTCAAAATTGAAGTATTTTAATTTGCTTGATTTTCCGAATATATATTTTTGTTAAAATATTTTGCCAGATAATATGGTAATTTTTACATGTTTCTGTAAGTTTAAATACCAAATAAAATAGTTAGTTTATTTCTAACCATGAAACCAAACAGATTTCTCAAATTTCTAGCTAGTTAATCACCTTTTTTTTCTCTCTGTACCGAAGAAGCGCTAATGACAGCGTCACTGTCAACAATTGATGGGCGGCGACTCGGTCTCTGGCATGGCCATTAGTTGGGCCCGTGGCCCGTGTACCTGAACTTGGTGGCCATTGGCCCGGGCAGGTAAGGTAAGGCAAGGCAACTGAGGTAACTGAGACTCGAAACTCAAACTCGGCGAATCGGGGCGCGGCCTTTGGATGAAATGTCAACTAGTTTCGCATAAACTAATTAATCTCCTCGAATTAATTGACTTGCCATCGAATTAGGTCGTCAGTTTGCCTGTTTACAGTTCACTTTGTGGGTTTATTGTCCTTCCTGGGGGATGACTCATTTTTGTCCTTTTCCTAATTTCGTGTTTTCCAGCATCCGGACTCACATTATATATATTTGTCTGCTGCTGCGTAATGAAAACTTTGTCTTTGTCAGGGTTTCCTTTTTTGTGCTAGGTTTTCCCAGCTCATTGTACTTTTCATTACTCATACGTCGTGTGGGACAGACCTTTTTTTTGCTATTTTCCTTGGCACCGGCACTGCAATTGTCTCTATGGTGCTGTTGCACTTTTTACTGTGTTTCTCCAGGAAACATTGGTCTTGGTTATTGCCAGGATTTGGTTTATTAAATAAGTATATTCCCCATTGCCATGCCACTTTCACTCAACGCTCCAAGTGCGCAGACAAAGTGTCTTGAATGTTTTCTCCATTTCCTGTCTTGAGGAAATATTTTCCCTTTGTGCCAAAGCCAAAGTAAATTGAATTCTGAGCCAGTAACAGCACAAAGCAAAGGCTTTGAAATGCTCTTTTAGAATGAAAAATATTACAAATTTTATTTAAAGTTAAGTTTTTAAATAAAGTTTTGAAAATTGAGACAAGCTAGCGATGTCAGAAAATTCATATATCTCGGTAATGTATCGATATTGGAAGCAAACTCTGAATATAAATCGATTTTCTGTTCGATTTATCGAACCCATACCTTCAAAAAAGAGACTAATAAAATTATTTTTCGGTAATATCGATTTTTAACAGATTGAAAAAAACCTTTTTGAAGTACCTAATTTAAAGTTAATTTAAGTTTTAAAAAATTCTCAAATTGTATTAAATTTCATTTAAATATAAAACTAGAAATAATTTCTCCGAAATTCTTACCAGTTAACCACTCAACCTTTTCTTAGGGTACAAGCAACAATTTGTTGTTATCGATTCAAATGTAATTTTCATTTAAAGTATAGTTTTTCCTTTTGTCCAGTCGCAGCACAAAGAAGTGCACAGTCACAGCATAAAAAGCAGATTGAGAAATGGAAAGAAGGAAGGAAATTGCGAAATAATCGCAGACTAGAAGTCACCAATGCGAACTTCAAAGACTTCGGCTTGAAGCCTCTTAGGATGAGTGACGCTCCCGTTCAAGTTGCTAGAACCAACCAGAAATGAGTGACATTTAGTGACACTCGGAGTGCCGGTGATGGATGGCAGATTCAACTAATTGCGGTTGTCAGTGAGTTTGAAAACATTTTACGAGTCCAAAGCATTTGTCTTAGTCAGGGGCCTCTTAAAATATATGCTAATTAATGCTAATTAATAGGAGCTTTAATTAGTCACAGTGGCTAATACGAGGAATTTGACTTTACTGCTGAAAACGCTTTTTTTAAAGGGACAGTTCGTAGTACTATAGGGAGGTTATTAGCTTTGTAAGACGTTTTTCATAATTTATCCTATTACTTTTTTTTAATTTTGTTAAAAAAGAATAAATAAATAAGAAATATAGTGAAAGTGCAATTTTGATCGATATTGCCAAAAACAGTGACTTATTAGCATTATACAACACTGCTTCGGCATGTGCGCCAACACTTAATTTATCGATAACAGCTTCGCGATCGTTTCGCGATATTTTCTAAGCTTGAACGAAATTGGCGGCGTCTTTTGCATTAATTAACAAAATAACTGCAAATTGTGCTTTCTGTAGACTCCAAAACTAACTATAACCATGCCTAAGAAGGCCGCCAAATTGGCAAGTGGTCAGGGGAAGCCAGAGGACCAGGAACTCAGCTTGGACGATGAAATGCTTGTAAAGTATTTGGAAAAGAACCTGGCCATTGTAGTAAGTAATATGTGGAGTTCCTGCGAAAAATGTGCGTGTAACCTGCTCCTCCATCTCGGCGCTGCAGCTCGATGATACTGCGCAGAAGACAGCGGAGCTGAAGAGGCTCCAGAAGGTGAAGAAGCAGCTGCTGGACCATAAGTACAACTGCCTGACGAGCGCCAGCAAGGTGCCTTTCTCCGAGGACATGAACCTGCTGCCTCGCCTCAATCAGGTGAACTCAAAGGTCGAGGAATTGGTCAAACAGATCAAAGGACTCATAGAGGCCAAAGCCGAAGTGGACAAGGCGTATGACAAGCACTGCAATGATGCCAAGCGTGTCACGGCGACGCACTTGAAGAGTCGCTACGATCAGTACACCACGATGGTATGTCGAAAGAACCCTCTCCATCTTCCTTTGTGTTAAGCCTACAATTTACTTGTTTTTTTTTTTTTTGTAGCCAAGCGAAGAACTAGAAAAAATAATTGGCGAAACAAAGATGGCTCTGAAGGAGACAGTGGCCAAGACGGATGCCATAAAGGCAGAGCTGGCCACCAAGAAAAGGGAATATCAGGCCAAATACTTGGCCATGATGAAGGAGGTTGAAATATTGACTCAGGTGGAGCAGGATGCTGTGTAAGGCTAATTCTAAGTACCTTAACATTTCTTAATTTAATTTCTCTACATTTTTTTATTTTTAAAACAGTGAACGCCTTGAACAATTAAGGCTGGAGGATGCTCTAAGCAAGTAGGAGCCTACCAATTGGGAGCTTATCAAAAACATTTTGAGGCATTCGTCTATATGAATAATCACTCTTTACCATTAAAGGTATTTTATCCGAAGAAAACGGAAAGTTCCACCCAGTTTTTAAGTTCCAATCCAAATATTTTATTCTGAAAAGAAACTGAAAACTAATTTTAAGAACAAAAAGTTCTATTATGTCTTTGAGCTAAAAATCAACTATGATTACTCGACACAAATAAAGATTTTGAAGTATTAAATAAACTATTCGCCTCAAAATATCAACAGAAATAAGCTATTACTTTAATAATAATTAATATTTAATTCCTATAGTTTGACTTTAAATAAGCAAACCCCTTTCTTAGTCTCATCTAAAGACTTGCTTACTACACTAGGAAACCGAAAACCCATTAAAAGAAATCTGTATAAGTAAAATGCAGATTGCACATTCCCAAGCTGAAGGAGCTGAATGGGATTGCATTATAAACCCGATTTCTTATGCTGAATCATGCGACTATTTCTGGGATCTGGCAAATTGTAAAAAAAAAGTAACAATTCTGGGCGTGACAAATAAGAGACAGACAGTGGCAGAGACGGAGACAGATCTCATAACTGCGAATGGCTTTTCGTTTTGCCATTACAATATATATTTGTAGATATTTTGTTATGCAAAGTACCCTACAAGACGACGGCGCGAACCAACAACCTTGGCGCTGTCTTGTGATAAATGTGTCAAGCTCGCTCATAAATCTAACCATGTGTGCGGGAAATATGAATTATTTTATGAAATACTTTGCAAAAGTTTTGTGGCACCTAAAGTGATTTAGGATTGGCCATAAAATTTAAGACATTTCAATAGGAAATTGAGTGCAAATTGAATGGGAATTAAGGAAGTTCGAAGTGGTTAAAGTTTTCTTTGAAATGTTTACACTGAACTGAATAGCTCAAGAATATTTCTACTTATTCTTTTAACTACCTATTAAGTCATTAAGCTCTTTGACTTTAAACACATGTTACTCAGCACCTGTTTTTATATACATTTACTATATTTTCCATAAAGATTTTTATGTTCAGATTTACTGACCAAAGTTATGGTCTTTTGTAAGCCAACTGAAAGCCTGGCATTAAACAAAACACTTTAATTGAAGCCATACAACAGCCGGCGGCTGCTGCTGCTGAGTGCGAGAAAGACACTGCAAGCGAACTTTGAATGCATTCATAAAATAAAATACACATAAAGCCAACGGAGGCACACACCTATTGACTTAATTGATTGCACATAAATTCATGAATTTCAGGCGGCGACAACGACAGCTGCTGGCCGGCATATTTCAACACCTTTGACCCGCCGTTGACTGATACTGGTCACCGGGTGAAGGAAGGCGCGTTGCATTCAACTTGACAGGGACAAAGTGCTCCTCCGAGTGTCAGCTGTGCGGGAATAACAGGGAGCAAGCAGAAAGTCATCCCCCGAACAAAAATTTGATATGTGTCTTTTGCAACGTGATGAAATCATTTTTTGGGTGTGTGCCAGTCCTGCACGTCATACACTGAGGGTTAAAATAGTGTCTAAGGTTTTATTTTAGTATAAGGTATTAGGAACAATATTAATTCAATGTAAACGTAGAATAAGAAACTTGAAGCAAACGCTTTTACGTGGTATAACTTTGTTATTTTCAAGTCTTTGTTCTAAAATGAAACTGAAGCTTGGTTTTTGCGATGAAACTAAGTATTTGTTCAATAAGCTTCTTAATAAGTATATTTACAGAGGTTCCATAATACATATTAATAATTTAAATAATACTCCTCAGAACTTCTTTCATTTTAAGAGTTTTACTAGTAATTCCAAGCTATTTCCTCCTGATTTTCTCTCAGTACATTATCTACATTGGACTTTGATGGAGCGCCTCTGGGGAACTGTCGGTAGTCCAGTCCATCACCGTCATTCTGTCAGTTAGTCAGTTCAGTTGTTGGGCCCACGAAACATATCGCTTAGCAGCAAGCTTGTCGAGCCGTCAGTTCACACCTGTGTCCAATGAAACCTTGTGCGCCTCATAGAACTCCGATGGCTTATAATTATAATTAAGAGCGGAGCTAAGCTAAGCTAAGTCAAGCACTGCACATAAAAGAGCACCGAACTCGCTTTGAAAAAAGGGTCATAAAAGGGGGTTCCCACTTTATTACTCCCCATATCTTCCTTCGGTTGCATTCCCACGAGGCGACTGTTTGAGTTCAAGTTATCTGCGGGATTTGTGCACCGCCACTCGATGCAAATTAGTGTAATTGCCTTTTATGAGCTCTTTATTTGCTTAAGAACCAGGTGAAACGCCTAAGGGGAAAGCTTACTAAGCACTGATAAATCGATTGAAAGTGAAACCATTTAAACTAACCAAACAATTTAAGTTCAAATTGGTTTCAGTTTGATTTTGATAAAATTAACATAAATTGCATTAATGCAGTTTACAAGAATAGGGGAACTGAGTTCACATTGCCTTTTTTTGCCACTTTGTTTTCCAAGTATTTTGGCAAAGGTTAAATTTGCACTTAAATAATTTTAAGAAGCACGTACCTTTTGGCTTATTTTTAATGTTCAACGACATTGTAAAACTTTAGAGGATTTGAAGTGTTTTGTGCTTATAAAAGATGTTTATTGTTGGCTTATGGTGGTTAAGAATTTTAATTTCTGGTTTTATTGCACACAAAAATAAGTAAAATACATTAAGTAAACTGAAATGTATGCACATATATTCTATAGAAATATTATTTTAAATTAATTTAAGCACCATTTTCTTTATCTAAGATATAAAAAATGAATTATTTTAATTCACACGAAAACAATAAGGAATATGAATTTGAAACCTCGTAAAGGATTTCAATGCTTTAAAAAATCCTTCGATGTTGTTTTTTTAAATATTTAAGAATTGTTTAAATTTTAAACTGCCTTACAAGACTGTGAAAAAATTAATAACAAAAATTCTCATTGCCTAAGCAGCATGAATCCAATTGCCTTGTGGATCATACACAATTCTACAAGAATTACTCAATCCACTTTGTGTGTTGTATTTTTGGGAATTATTATTACCTAATCTTTAATTTATTTGTTTTTTTTTTTCGTATTTGTTGTCTCACTCACCCGCACAGTTGTGTTGTTGTTGAAGCTGCATGACAATTGTGAAAAGAGTCACAACAATAACGGGAATTGATAGCGCCATCGCAGATCAGCTGTTACTGTTACTGTAACTGTTAATCTTATTGTTTCTGTTGTCGTTGTTGTTGTTGTTAGAAAAGTCTTGGTGTCTTTTTTCCTTCTCGCTCACTCGTGTAATTGTTAATTATGGTGTGGCTGTAGTTTCTTACGANGGTGTTGTGGCTGTAGTTTCTTGCGATGTTGCTGTTGTCCCACCACGCACATTACATATTTGCACATTTTTAACGCTCTTTTTACGGTCTTTTGTTACTTCTTAATGGTTTCTGTGTGTTTTCTTTTTATTCTGTTTACTTTATTGTTTTTTTTTTGTTGCTGTTTAGTGTTTGTCTTCTTTTTTATTTTCCAATGATGTTGGCAATTAGCCACGTTCGGTTCGTGAACTTAATTACTTTTGATCACAAATTGATAAGAGCAGCATTTATCAATTAATGTGCGAAATGTGCCAAAGCAGAGCAGGAAATATGAAAAAAAAATTAAAGAACAATATGTTACACTGGGGAAATAATTGTTAATAGGTTTAACTTACTTAAAATTAGGAATTTACATTATGTTATGTGTTTTAAATATTTTATTTGTAATGTTCAATTATGCTTAATGCATAGTATATTATTTATTAATATCTTTATAATAATATACCTAATATAACACCTACTAAAAAAGTATGTATTTTTTTAAAACAAAATCTTGTTATGTTTAGCTCATTTTATAACTTTTAATAGTAATCTTTGTCCTAAATTTCCTACACATTATTTCTCTCTGTCTCAAAAACCCAAACAAGTATCCAACGTTCTTTTTTTTTACTTGAGGGCTCCTCTGTTATTAATAAAACTAATTTTTATTGATAGCGGCGCCCACACTCCCGTTCGTCATTTAACAAATATAATTTATCAGTCGCCTAAAGCCGCCCAACATTCTCAAGAGCCGCGGCGGCGTCTACGAATTCTGATTATTGCAATTCAAAATGAGCTTCGATTTTGATTTCCTTTTTTGGGATTACAATATTATTGATATTGTTATTAAATGGTTTTTCGGTTTTGCTATTTTTGGCCCGCTCCAGGTGAGGGGCTTATTGTATTTGCTATTGATTTTGTTTTGGATTCTTTTCCGCACACTTTTCGGTTCTGTGGAACTCCTAAGCCCTCGGGCTTGCTGTTATTTTAAATTTTATTTATTGTTATTAATCGCATTTTTCTGCCAATTCATTTTATGTCGAATCGCTTTTGCGTTGGCTCAATTGGTTTTTAAATGGAATAATTTAATTAAATTATTTGGGCAAGTAATTTTTTTGGCTGTCTGAAAAGATTACTTCATTTTGTGTTTCTCTTTTAGAAAAAGGTGATTGGTTTTTGAATGAAACTGAAGGTTAAATTAAGAAATTTAAAAGAAAATAAGTAAAAGGTGGGGAATTGTTTAAAGAGCGATTAATTATAGTATTCAATAGAAAATTAAATTTTACTTTAATAATAATTGTAAAATTTGTAAAATGTAACTTTATGGCATATAAAATAATATCTAATAAATGGATACGATTTTAAGAGTTGTTTTTCTCGTTAAATATAAAGATACATTTTTTAGAGTTAATTTTTGAATAATTTAAGAACATAATACATTAATTTAACATAGTAGTATTATTTAAAGAGGATTCATCTCTCCTTAAACAGCTTCCCTAAAGTTTAATAAATTTCATCACCAAACTCCAGCTAACTCTCTCTCTTATATACCCAAAAAAAAAACCAACTTCTCAGCCAATTTGTTTACTTTAACTAAACAAAAAATATATGTACAAAAAAGGAAGGAAAAATAATAGAAAAATGGCTTTGGCCAAAAAACTAACGAATTCTATGCGAGTACCAAGGCAAACACACTCGATGAGAAGAGGACGTGCCATGAAAAGAGCAGGCACAAAGTGGAAGTACGTGTACCCTACACTTCTTCGTAGAGTACTCCACTCCACATGGCACTCCACTTGGTATGTGGTGTGCGGTGTGTGTGGTGTGTAGTGTGTAGTTTGCAGTGTGTGTGGTATCCAACGGTGCACGGCAGGTGTGATAAAAAGAACCCGAAAGAGACAATTGCGGCGTGAATTACTCGCTCGGCCCAGGGCATGGAATGGAATGGCAATGGAAGATAGCACGCATAATTCAAACGAGCCCCAAAGTCAAACAACGTGATAAGCAATTCACATACACCGTGCGAAAATATCTAAGCTAAGGGAGCTAATTTAGAGCTATTATATAGATAAGGGGTGTTGGAAAATATTGATTTTGTAATCGGAAAGGGAGGTAAATAAGTTAAAAACACTTTTCAAATGCTTATTGATTAAATCGATATTTTATCGTTAAATGCGGTATTTATTTCGATATCTAAATTTCGATAGTTTGCGTCATTTTTGATATGATATCGAACGCAATATTTGTAAAGATTTTTAAAATCCTTTTTTCTTAGATTCAACTTTAAATAAATAAATAAATTCTACAAAATATGTATCTTATAAATGTATCTTCCTTCTACAAAATCTTCTAATTTTCATTATTT
>VNJR01012283.1:0-11642 GCA_008042585.1 Drosophila punjabiensis | reverse complement strand
GGAGCAAACTTTCCTGTTTGATAGCTCCAGCTCTGATAGCCCCCGATATCTTTTGTTTCAAACAAATGAACAGATGGACGGAACTTGACGAACTTAATAAGTTAAAATAAACTTATTTATGCCAAAGCTTGCTATTTCGAAAAAATTTTTGAACGGTGATGATGATTCATTGATTTATCATGATTTAGTAAAACTCTTTTCGACCATTCTTTTGAACTAAAGAATTATATATTGAGAACAATGAAAATGAAATAATTTTATTTAGAATAAGTGGTTAAAAAGATTTTACATGCAGGGTATTATAATTTTAGTCAGATGTGAAGGAGGCATTTCCGACCCTATAAAATATATATCTATATCTTTAGTCAACATCAACAGCCGAGTCAATCTAGCCATGTTAGTCTGACCGACTATACGCAAACTAGTTCCTCAATTTGAAAGCTGTCTGAATGAAACTTCAGTCTTCTTATACTTTCACTCGTATAAAAGTCGAAAATTTTTAGGAAAAAATTATAGCTTCACAATTTGTAACATATAGTCATATAGGATGTGCGCTTTTGTTATTATTTCGGAATTTCGGACTTCATTTTATGAAAATCGGATGACCATATCGCAAAGGGGGTGGTAAGGATGCATCAAACCAAGGCAAAGTCAGCACAGCAGGGCATCTGTTGATGAATATTCCTTGGCTAAAATGGTGCATCAAGTCGACTCATAGGTGAATATCAATCTGATAGACACCAGTTTCTCTTCGGAAAAGTACTACGGCACGGCCAATATGAGCGGCATACAAGCGTGAATCCCTCACCCAAACATCCTATGACTCCAAGCCAGGTGTGTCAAGCGACCCGTGCACTCTGGCTATAAGGTTCGCAGCTGAGGGGTGAATCCAGCTGTGTTTGTACGGAGCCTTTCCAGGGCCGGGATACCCTGGGTTGGAACCAGCCGGCCTCATTCAAGAACCATGGACCAGGGAAATGAGAATCTCTGGACTAAGCTTAACCGGATATACAATAATATATACAAACTCGATAGGTAGGTCGATGGAAGTTATTATTATTAAGAACAACCTTAACGCTCTTCTATACCCCAACTTCAGCAACTCAGATCTTGCAGTGGCAAGATATGCAGCGACGGATGGGACAGCTATGCTGATAGAAAACAAACGAGAGGGTGAGTCTCTTTTCGATAGTATTATACATCATGTATTATCGTGAATGTATTAAGAATAATGAAAATGAAATATTTCGAAATTAATCGAATTTTTTTTCCCATAAATATCATGTATTACTTATTTAGAATATGTTGTTAGGATTTTTATATCTGTGCTGGGTTTTATAATTTTAGTCAGAAGTGAAGGAGGCATTTCCGACCGTATAAACTATATATATATCTTTGATCATTATCAACAGTCGGGTCGATCGAGCCATGTTCGTCTGTCCGGTTATAATCAAATTCGTTCCCCAGTTTTGATCAATATATATTGATCAATTTTCAACTAATGTAACTTATTATACCCTTGCAGGATATTATAATTTCAGTCAGAAGTTTGCAACGCAGTGAAGGAGTCATCTCCGACCCTCCCTGAACAGTATCTAGCCATGTCCGTCTGTCTGTCTGTCCGTCTGTCTGTTTCTACGCAAACTAGTCCCTCAGTTTTGAAGCTATCTGAATGAAACTTTGCATTTAGTCTTCTATATACTCTCACTCGTACATAAGTCGGAACATGACGGATCGGTCAACTATATCATATAGCTGTCATACAAACGATTCGTAAAGTTGTTGGTAACACATTATAACTTTACTGTTTTTTAACATATCTAGATCAACTTTCGGTTATGTGCTTTATATATTGTTTCAGATTTTTGGATTTAATTTTCTTATATCATATAGCTGCCATAGGAACGGTCGACAAATTTTTAGAAAAAAATTATAGCTTTGTCAGTTTTCAACATTCTACTTTGAGATACTAGTATTTCATATTTTTTCAGAATTTTGTTGGAAATTGTATAAGAATCGGACGATTATATTATATAGCTGCCATACAAACAATCGGTAAATGTGGAGAAAAATTACTTTTTACTTTACATGTATGGAGGGTTAGATTATAATTGATACAATTGGAATCTACAAGGGTATACCAACTTCGGCGTTAGCTTCCTTTATTGTTTTTATTTTGGTATATTTCTTTTAATTTATTCAAATTAAAAAAAAAAAAAAAAAGCTTTATATATATATATGGCAACATTTTCATTTTCCAAATCCCCGTTATCGATCTTTGAACCGTCCCAAAACGCACCAATATTGCCAGGAACGTTAAGGTGGCCCACAAGACAATGAAGCGGACCTAAGCGGATGGATCCGACAAATGTCCGCTAAAGATATTAAATACGGACAAAAAATCGGAATTTCAGCATTAGGTTTGCTAAATGCTTAAAAACGGACGGGCAAACAGCTGAGAACAATCGATAGCGCTATCGGCACTATCGAATGTTGCCCACTATCGCGCACCCTCGATGGCAAGCAAGCACTATCGATAGTGGCATCGATATTGGGCGTTGCACATCACTAAAAATTGAAATTTGTGCTTGTACTCTGGATCGTAAAAAAATAATAAAAGTAAAATAAAAAATTAAAAAAGAAATTTTTTAATGGATCGTTTCCTGCAAAAAGGTATGTATTTTGTATAATACAAAGGTTTTTTGGATTAAAAATGTGTTGAATTTAAGGCAAACGTCGGGCATCCCTCACGCCTAGTGCGTCGAGTGCCGACAAACAAACTTGCAGCAGTACGGACTCGGAAAAAGATTTTTCGGAGAACAAAGCAAATAAAAAAAAAAATAATAAGATATCGCAAGTATGGAAATACTTCAAAATATCTGATGACAAAAAGTTCGCAAAGTGCCTTAACTGCGAAAAGGAGTACAAAACAAGTGGAAATACGTCTAATTTGCATGACCATTTGAAACGCTTTCATCATGGTTTGCAAGTTTTAGATTCAAGAACTCCTGCTGTTGTTGCTTTTGCAGGTTTAGATAACACCGCATCTACAAGCAGTAGCTGTAGATCAAGCATGAACTCCGTAGCTTCATATTTCAAGAGGGCCGTTTTATACGAATCAAATTCTAAGCGTAAATCGGACATAGACAAGGCCTTAACGGAGATGATCGCTAAGGATGTGCAGCCGTATAATATCGTGGAAAATGAAGGATTCATAAAGTACACAAATGTTCTGGATCCTAGATATAAGCTGCCAAGCAAAACACATTTAAGAGATGTGCTGATGCAGAATTTCTTTACTGAGACATGTAACAAATTATCAAAACTGTTGGAAGATGTGTCATATATTGCAGTCACATGTAACTTGTGGTCGTCATGTGCTAATGCCAGCTTTCTGACCGTCACATGCCACTTTGTTCACGGGTTTGAGCTGAAGACAGCTTCATTGGCAACAAGAAAACTAATGGACAAAACAAACCATAGCGCTCAGAACATCGCCAACACATTGCAGGAGATATTGCTTCAGTGGAACGTTTTTGACAAAACTGTATGTATTGTCACTGATACTGCAAGTTCAATGCTCAAAGCATGTGAAATACTCAAAATAACAAATCTTCCATGCTTTGCTCAGACGCTGAACTTGGTGGTGCAAGATGGATTAAAGTTCGAAGATCCATTAATGAAAGCATTATTTAACAACTGCAAAACAATAGTAAAATTTTTTAAACAAAGCACCATTGCTGCAGAAAAATTTAAAATACAACAAGACGAATTTAAATACACGCTATTACAGCAAACGCCAACAAGATGGCTTTTACTTCATGGTTGAGCGTATAATTACTACGAATGATGCCATTGCGAAGGTTTTGCTATCCACAACCAATGCACCTGCACCATTCAATGCAGAAGAAATTTTAATTTTAAAAGATATTGTTCAAATATTAGGTTTTTTCCAACAAGCAAGCGATCTCTCTGCCGATAAATTTGTCACAATATCTTTAATAATACCCATGGCATACGGACTCCACCGGAAGCTTGAAAATCTCACGCCAGAAATACAAGCAACGCAAAGCAAAAATATCCAAAAGGTTCTACTTCTATCAATGGCAAAGCGGCTTTCCAGTTATGAACAACGGACAGTCACCAAAATGGCCACAATATGGGATCCGAGGTTCAAAAGGAACGGTTTCCACTTTAATCCAAACGCAGAGCAAGCCTCCTCTGAATTTTTGGAAAGTGAGTTGGTCAGCTTGGCAAAAATGGGAAAAACAGTTAATTTGGAAAATTCGGAGCCCAAAGCTCAGGGCACATTTTTTGATTTCTTGGACGAAAGACAGGTGAAGCACAGAGACGTGCGATCTGATGTGCTATTGATTAAAAATCAATATTTGGAAAGGAGCTTAGCCACACAAGATATGGAGCCATTACTATGGATTAAGGTAAAACTAAACAACGATTTATAAATACATTAAATTTCAGGTGAACCAAGCTAACTTCCCCTTGCTGCAAAAATTGTTTTGCAAATATTTGTGCATTCCTGCAACGTCCGTGGAATCTGAAAGGATGTTTAGCAAGGCAGGACAAATTATATCTGACAGGCGCAGCAAACTCAAGGAGGAAAATATAAATATTCTTTTGTTCCTTAATAAAAATTATTGGTTAAAATAAATAAATAAAAATAAATAAAAATTTTCTTTTTTGTAATACAAAGAGATAATATGTAGGTATACAACAGCAGGTCGATATTATCGACGATTATCGATGGTTTCGAAAAAACTATCGTCTAATATCAATGGCGCCCACTATCGATAGTTCTCCACCTCTAGTTAGCAATATCATAAAAGTATCTTAAATAGTACCTATTTCGGTCCGTTAATAATATTAAAAAAGGATCTCGAATGACACAGAAGTCGACCTGCAAATCGCAAGAGTTCAGTTGATGATATCGCAAAAGGTCCGCAAACGTATCTTTTTCGGGATCCGAAAATTATAGCTTTTGCTGCCACAAACCCCAAGACAGGTGATTAACTTTATTATCGTTCTTGAGTCTGAAATCGAACGTTTTGGCCGTCCGCAAAACTTCCGTTTGTAATATTATTTACGAAGATTTTGTCTACTGGGGAAAACGAAAATCTCTTCACCAACTGCAGCAGATGTAAAAAATTCGTTTTGAGAGGATATTCACACTATTCTTGAGGAAAATCTTTAAAGGGCAAAAATTGATCTTACCAGCACATTTACTTTTCAACAAGACAATAACAAAGTACTGCTCATGATGTTGGTATATGGCTGGTACATGGTATAAAATAAGAAACGACCTACAAACATTTCAGCCCGAATTGAAGATGGCGTTTGAAGAGTGGTGTAAAATATTGGATGAAAAAACACCCAAAATGGTAATTCTTCCAATGCGTTCGAAAGTTGTAAAACAATTAAGAGCTCAGCCACAAAATATTAATATATTTTAAAAGGCGTATCTTTTTGATTATTTTAAACATTTTAGCTAAAGAGGGTCATGTCGTGTTGAGAAAAATAAAATTGTTCCCTAAACTATCAGATCTGCTCCGGTTATTGAAATCGTAAAAATGTACAGATTCTGATCTTGAAACCCAAAATCGGGGTAAGATTTTGCGACTTCCAAAATACGGGCACCTTTGACTGGCCGAAATGAAAAGTAAAAAAATAGTTCATCAGTGGTCAGTGGTCACCACAAGATCTTTCTGGCACGTACAGCTATGGTCATACAATTGGCCCCAAACAAAATGTTATATTTTTCATTTATTTCCGGAAATGTTACCCACATAAAAGAACAATTTTTACTGAAACTATATACTGAATTTATAAACTATATGATGTACTATTAATTGTCCCATTATATTTATCGGTTTTCTTTAAGTTTTTGTTTGCTTCTAGCCACACACCGTTTGTAGGGGGTCGCATAATTGACACACTTTGTCAAAATCTTTTCTTTAAAGGGATCCAATTTTTGGCCACTTTTTGGTAATTTTGAGTAATTTGTAAGGTAATTTATCTATCTTATATTTTCTATAATTAACCTTAAATGAATGAATTGTTTTCGAAAAAAGTTTTCAGTGCACAAGCGTCAATAAATGTCTGTTTTATTTGACCAAACAGAAGATGAAAAAGCAAAGGCCTCGAAGGGCTCGGCTCAGAGAAGAGGGCTATATATCAAAAGAGCAAATCTAACCCTTTACGGTCTGCTCGTGATATAATAATTGAAATCTGTGATAAATCAGATTTAAAACTGTCAAGGAAAACTTGTTTCAAGAAAGCTAAATGAAGCTTGGCCCTATTAGACGCACGAACAGAAGGAAACAACTCCTGTCAAAAGCAAATATAAGAAAGCGTTTGGGTTTTGCACAGGCCCCTAACTAAGGTCAATAAGGTCAAACACGCTTTGTTTTGGAATAAACGTCTTATAAAATGTGAAACCAAAACCAGTTAGATGAGACGACCCAATCATAAAACACTTTTGGGTCGTCCAAAAATTATGTCTTCATTTCGAACCACACTACAAAATCAGTAAATCATGAAGAAAAAATGCGTTTGGGTGCTATTACAAGGCATTGTTCAGTCAGGAACAACCGAGTTAATGGTATTATGGATAATTTCAATATTTATGTACATATATTTAAAAGAACTATGAACCAATATGCTGTTGGTAACATTCCTGTGAAGCGGACCTTTATGAAAGAATCATTCATCAAGGACTTTAAAGAAGCTGTTTCAGACGAAAAAAACTTGAAGCTATGAATTGGCCAGGATATACATACTACACTCCTGAACCTAATCGAGAACCTTTTTAACGATGTACAAGTTGCTTTTTGCCAGAAAAGAATTTAAATTTTTAACGACTGGAGCTCAAGAAGCCTGGTACTTCATCCTAAAGGGACGTTGCCCAAAAGTGGTGAAGAGTATGAGCTCCAAGCGTCTTAAAGTTATTCAAAATAATTACTATTGTTCTAAATACTAATCCACCGTAAAATTGTGACCACCCATTTTTGAACTTTTTTCAATATTTTTATACACACAGTGAAGGAAGCATTTCCGACCATATAAAGTATATATATTAGTGATCAGCATCAACAGCCGAGTCGATCTAGCTATGTCCGTCTGTCCGTCCGTCTGTCCGATTATACGCAAACTAGTCTCTCAGTTTTGAAGCTATCTGAATGAAACTTTGCAGATAGTCTTCTATATACTCTCACTCGTACATAAGTCGGAACGGACCATATCGGACGACTATATCATATAGCTGCCATACAAACGATTCGTAAATTTGTTGAAAAAAATTATAACTTCACTGTTAATATATATCGTGCCAACTAATTAGAAAGATTTTAAACTTGTATGCAAATTTTTTGTGTTTCCTATTATTAATCAACCAAAATGGAATATTTTTATTTATTTTGCCATTTATGATTGGTATTAGCCAACTTTTGATGCCAGGAAACTCCCAAACCTGGCCAGGATCAAGTCAAATATATTGACAATGTATAGACTCCTTTATAAGCTTTAAAAGCTATTAATTTAATATTTTTTGGGTTTAGACCCGGCCAAATTGCATAAATACTATGTATTTCAATAATACTACAGTTAAAAATGCAAATATTTCATCGAAACACTCAAAAAATAGTAGTATACCTGCAAAACTGTTCCCACCTCAAATCTGCTTAGAAGCTACTCAAGCCAAAAAATTAATTCTGAAAAACGGTGAATGAATAATAAAATCCAAATTTACTACTAATTGGCTTCAGCATATTAAAATGTATTATTAATAACCAATTGTGTAGGGTTTGGACTCAAATTATAAGAGTTAGAGATCAATCCATAACGCGCATTTGATACAAAAAGCCCAACTACTAGGTTTGACATATTCATATATACAATTTTTTGTTTAAATCACCCAAAAACGCCCAAAAAGTATTTTTTCTCTTTGCATCTCACTAAATAAAAATAAATTTAACGTTATATTTCACATTTTTGCATTTGACAATTTAGGAGCCGACAAACAAATATCTTATGTAGCGTATTTGTTAAATTCCCTAACTGTACGTTACAGTTTCGTCTGGTAATATCGTCAATCGAGCCCCAACCGTTCAGGAATGAATTTTATTAATACATTTTGATATTGGGAAGCTGAATAATAATACATTTTAAATTTATCATTGATAAATAATTTTTTTAGAATTAATTTTCGGCACGCTAAGAATTTTTGCAGCTCTGAGGTGGGAACAGTTACTGTTATTTTTGTTAGGTTTCGGTGCGATTTTTTTTTTTTTTAAGTTTTTGTCGAAAAATATAATAAATACGCAAAAAGATGCAGTTTTAGAATTTCAAAGCTTCGTAGACGATTAGTACCCGGAAAGGATTCTTGACTTGGTCCTGGCCAGATTTGGGCGGGTTCTGGCATCAAAAGTTGGCTAATACCAATTATAAATGGCAAAATAAATAAAAGTATACTATTTTGGTTAATAAGTAAAAGGAAAAATAAAATATTTTCATACAAGTTTAAAATCTTTCTAATTAGTTGGCACGGTGTACAATTCTATTTTTTTATTAAATATTTTTTTTTATTAAAAAGGAGCAAGATATTTTGAAAATCCCTACGATTTATAAAAGATTGATATTTTTAGAAGATATTAAGAATTTTACTGGTTAAAAAAAAAACTGCTGTTTTACTTTTTATCGATGCAAATGCACACAGCAAAGTCATGTTTCTAATTAGCTGTCAACGACTGTAGCTGCCATAGGATCGGTCGGGAAATTTTTAGAAAAAAATAATTATAACTTTCAGTTTTCAACATAATTTCTTCTACTCTAAAATACAAGTGTTTCATATTTTTTTTAGAATATTGATGTAAATTTCATAAAAATCGGACGACTATATCATATAGCTGCCATTCAAACGATCGGTAAATGTGGATAAAAACATATATTTTACTTTACATGAAAAATGTAAAACAATGTAAAGCTGTAAAAATAAAATGAATAAGAATGTAATTCATATTATATTATATAGGAATAGATTATAATTGATACAATTGGAATCTGCAAGGGTATACAAACTTCGGCGTTAGCCGAAGTTGGCTTCCTTTTTGTTTTAAATATCTCAAAAATTATTATCTGTTTTATGTATTAATAAGTTAATCAAATGGGCTGCAAAATGTCATATAAGTTTGTTTCTTTTCATTAACCTTCAATTAAAAAAACTTACATTTAAGATTACGAATTTGTTGTGCCAATCATATCACCATAGCTGTAGGTGTAGTTTTTAAGTGTTAGTTTATACACTGCATAATATATGGGCAATTCCGTAGTCGCGCACGGGACATTCGTACGCATTCAAAGTAAAAAAACGTTAGCACGGAAACGATTTTTTTTCGGATGAAAGTGTTAGCATTTTATTAGTTCTTTTATTGGTGCAAAGATTAATTTTGGTTAATTTTTCATTATTAAGTTATTTGCAAAACTCAGGTGATTCGCACGGGACAAAAAACGGAAGTGACTTTTGAGGTGGACAAATGCCAATTTCTGCGAATCAAGAGGCAATATTTTAATGCAACTAATTTTAAACTGTTGTAC
The DNA here is from genome assembly GCA_008042585.1 of Drosophila punjabiensis. Lineage (NCBI taxonomy): Eukaryota > Metazoa > Arthropoda > Insecta > Diptera > Drosophilidae > Drosophila > Drosophila punjabiensis. The sequence goes on along the minus strand of VNJR01012283.1, from coordinate 2,036 downwards.
ACAGATGCCTCTTTAAAATGGTTATCAGTTTTTCCCAAAATGACTTCACTTTTTTTTAAATTTAATTTGATGTAGATTCGCACGGGACATCGCGCGCGGGACATTTTTTATCAGCATACTTTGCACGTTGTTTTCTACTATTAAACTTAATTAGAAGAGCATATATCCGTTTTATTTTGACTATTTGCACTCTTCTAGTGATATTAGAAAACAGAAGTCAAAGCATAAAGCTTCGTTTTAGAAATTATCTTAAAAAGAAAACAGGTCTATTTTTATGATGTTTTTTATTAAAATAATGAAAAATCGAGTTTTCGCGAATATGCTTTCAAATATTTCGAAATTTGTTTTACAATATGGTAAAGCCTTTTAAATTGAATCAATTGGACCATTTCCCAATGTTACAGAATTGAAAAAAAAAACATTTTAGAGAGGTTTTAGTTTTTTGGCCGCGGTGGACCTTTCTGTGGAATTGCCCATATGTATTTTTTCAGACTTCCACAAATTAATTTTTCAATTAAGTTACTACCTGCCATAGGCATCGAGATACAAAACAGAATGTCATTTAATTTTTCCTACTGCGGTTTACCGAATTCGCTGAATCGTAATAGCCAGCGGGAGCATTTTTTTTTTAGTATCATTGTATTTGAAAGCGCTGTAACTTCTTTTAATTTAAATTTATTTTTTATGTAATGGTAAAAAATTCAAAGTTACATCATTTAATCGAGCAAAGATAGTCCTGGCAACAAAAGTTGGCTAATACCAATCAAAAATGGCAAAAAAAAAAATAAAACTATACCATTTTGGTTGATAAATAACAAGAAAAACAAAAAATTTGCATACAAGTTGAAAATCTTTCTAATTAGTTAGCACGGTGTAAAATTCAAATTTTTTTTCTTAAAAAAATTTTTTTTTATTAAAAAGAGGCAAGGCATTTTGAAAATCCCTATTATTTATTGAAGAACGATATTTCTAGAAGATATAAAGCATTTTTTATTGTCTCAATCTGCTTTTACTTATCGATGCAAATGCACACAGCATAGTCATCTTTCTAATTAGCTGTCAACGGCTATATATACCCCTTTTAGTATTCCGACGAATTTGCCCAGGAAAATGATTTATGATTAAATAAAAAACAAATAAAAGAAAAAAAAATTATAAAACAAAAAAGGAAGCTAATTTCGACACGCCGAAGTTTGTATACTCTTGCAGATTCCAACTGTAATAAGAGGACTGCTTCGGTTACCGAAATCGAAAAAAAAAAAGGGTTCGGTGTTCCCGTTCTCTATATCGTAAGTAAAAATTGCATTTACTTTTCATTTCGGCGAAAGTTGCCCGTTTTACAAATATCAAAAATCATACGATTTAGAGAAAGGGAGTACCGATCCCCCCTTTAAAATTCAAATCGTTAAATTTTAAAGATTTCAATAACCGCAGCAGACCTGAAATATTGAGGAATATTTTCCAACAAAATTTATACGGTTAACTGCCAGTTTGATACGCTCAATGACTTCAAAAAAAGATTTTAATTTGATCAAATTAACAATACAACTCCAGAAAAATCGTGGTACCCTGATATTAAAAATGGAGAGAAAAGAATATAAGTATTTAAAAGTTAAATTAATTATGCAACATACAAATGTTTTCAATTTAATATTTAATTTTTTTTTAATATGCACTAGTTTTCAAGATTGTTTTTAATTTATTTATTTAATCATTAAAATTGTTAATGAGGTTTTTGTTTACCATTAGAGATAAAGTTATCAAATCACGAGTAGAATTTGCCTAAAATGTCTTACCTTCTGTCGTCCAGGAAACTTGAACTTTGCACGACGCAAAGCTTCAACGACTTGAGCCTTGTAACGATCGCTTGAGCGGACAGACATAATAGGCTGTCCAATACGAACACGAGCCACAGTGCCCTGTGGCTTACCAAACGCACCCCTCATTCCAGTTTGCAGTCTGAAATAAAGTTGAAAATAAGAAAAATATATTAAATCTTTAATGCACGTAAGAAATCTCAGAGAACGGTCATCATC
>VNJR01012281.1:0-57140 GCA_008042585.1 Drosophila punjabiensis | reverse complement strand
TCGCAGGCAGCATTAAAGTTCATTCGCCTCGTGCACTCCATTCGCGCCATTTCCTTGCCCCCCTTTGTCCCTCTCCAGCACTCTCTCTATCTCTCTTGCTGTCTGGCTCTCTGCTAACCGATTCTTGGCCATACGGGCCAAGGCACACCTAGCGGCAAGATAATAGTGCCATAGTCTATGGAAAAATCCAGAAATGGTATTTAGTAATGTTTTGAGCTTGATTCAAGTCGTTGTTTTATTTTGTAACAATATATGGTATGGTTTTAACTTATTTCATATATGTATGTACATATGTTTTATTGAGTAGTTTTGAAAAAGTTATATAATATATATAAGAATTAATAAGATATACCAATAGTGTCATTGTTCGTAAGACAGTTTTTACCAGTCTGTCATTAAAATAGTCAAAAATTATTTTTAAAACTGTCTCGCCAAATGTATTATTTTATTAAATACATATAAATTCATTAAAATATACCGATAAGGACTTCGTGGCGGAATATATATCTTCTAGCAAGTAATATATGTGTGTTTATGTGGATTCAATTAATATAAGGTCATAATATTGTTATTATCAAAACATTATTATTCATTGTAATAACATCTGTAACTAGAAACCCAACCGCTGTTGTTGACATTACTTTTTTTCCCAGTGGTCTTGACTGTCTTTGGATTGCTTTTCTCTTTTAACTGATTGTGAGCTTGGCTTTCGTTCGAGCTGTGGCTGGCTTTGTTGGCTTTGTTGTTTTGGCCATTGGCGCGCCGCTTGAAAAAGTCTCTTGAAAAAGGAATGTTTGTTGTTTGTCAGCGACGACGTTTTTGGGTGAATGTGTTTCTTTATTGTTGTTGTAATTTTTGTGGCCGGAAAGGGAGGGAGATGCGATGAGTCGGGGTGCGGATGCGAGAGATGATGTCGTCGATCTCTGCAGTATTGTCAAAGGTCAGTTCGCTTACCTAACTCCGGATTGCATTTTGTCTGTTTTTCGGGTTTTGGCTTTTTTGTTTTTCCCCCCAGATTGTGTGCGTTTGCGCCTTATTTGTTTGTCAACAGAAACCGATTTTTGGGCAAACAGTCAAAAGGGTTCGGTGGACCAAAGACTGGGATAATAATTAATAGTTGGCCGAGGACAAAATATAAAAATATTCGAAAAAAAAATGTGCGAAGTGTCAACAAAATCTTAAGACTCGTTTGGAACATATTTGTTTGAAACGCTTAAGAGGCACAAACAAAATCAATAAAAAGGAAATGTTGTATGTTAGGAAGACTTCAGAATTTTCCAAATAAGTTTTAAGAAAAACTATTTTGAAATCAATCTAAAAGATGGTATTTTAAAAGGAAAGGATAATTTCCTAAATATATATAATATATATATTATATATATATATATATATCGTTTTATAAATAATATATATATATATATATATTTATATATACAATTTTTAGTTGAATTTATTATAATAATTCATCAACACGGAAAATTGTATGTCTGCGGGGAGGAAAATATAACTAAATTTGGTAACTTTTTATGTCAAAAATATTATAAACGGATATATGTACATAGTATAAGCCGAAACTCATATTAAATCTCAAAAGAAAGAGGAGCAAAATCCCAAATTTTACCGTTTTTAGTGTATTATTTATTAAATTATTGAATTTAAAACTTTACTTACATAAGAACATATTTTAATTAATTAGTCTAAAAATTATCCCCGAGCATTAGTACAGTATTTGTCAATCATTTTTTATAGAGAGATCAAATGATTTCATAACAATTTATTACTCCTGACCCAACTCCATAACGATCCTATTCACAACAAATGGGTTGATACAATTAAAATATAACATTACAAAACAAAGGCATTAAACTCATATGCGGAATCGACGGAATTGTGAATATACATTCATTAAACAATTGAACAACGAATAGAACAAAACGAGCAACAATAGTTGCATTCTTTTTTACTGCATTTTTGTTTTCTCTATTTTTTCAAAATGCATGCAAAAAGCGCAACAACAATGAAGAGCTTTCAAATCGCTTAGAACAAATACAAAGTGCATTCGGGCGCACACACGACAGCTACAACAATAACAACACTCGTGAAAATTGTGACGCCCCACTCGCACCCACCCACACAGTTACACTCAAAAGTCAGAGCGCCAGCGAGAGCGAGAGAGACCATGATGGCCGCGACATTCAACTTGAACTTTTTGCGCACTAGCTTCTCGCTCGCTCTTGCATAGAAAATAATCAAGATCAAGTTTCTTCCGGCATTTTGCACAGCAACAAAAACTAGAGAGACCAAGAGCGAAGCTAGCTAGTCGTAAAGAGAGCAAGCTTAGTTAAGAGAGCCTTGCAATGGCTTTCATGTGGGCGTGCGTATAAATGCATGCGAGTGTGTGTGTGTGCAATGGCAAGTGCATTTCTGTTATCTATCTCTATGATGTCATTATTTCAGCCGGTTGGGCCATTGAAGGGTTAAAATTTTATTTAAAAAATTAATTTAATTAGTTAAAAACTAGTTTAAATTAGTTTTTGATTATATTTTAAGATAATTATTGCCTATTTAAGTATATTATTAGTATTATTGAAGAATTTGTAAATAAAATGTACCCGATATCCATATATTGAAAGTATTTTAATAAATTCTCTTTCACTTTGAGGTAAGATTTATTTCTCAGGTTTCCTTGTTATAGGTTTTTTTTAATATATGTGGTAAAACACATACATTTATATATTATAAAAATTAAAGATTGAATTTCTTCTACGCCATTTATTTAAGGAATTTTTTTTTTCAAATAATTATTTTATACTATGCCCTTTTTTATAGAATACAAAAAAAGTATGTACATCTTGTAAATTTATGTCTCAGTAAAATTTAATAATTTTGACTATGTATATAGTTAAATTACTAAATACAATTATATACTGACTTGTTTACTTTTTTCCGTTGGCAAAAAATACCTCAATCTGTATTAAAAACCATGTTCTTCCTTAATTTAAATATACTTGTATAAAAATAATCAATTTTCTTAATATTTATTATTATTATTATTCCTTTTCCAACGAACAATCTTTCCTTTTCGCTGTTTTCTTTAGCTGCCCAAATTGAAGCAGACTCATTTTCACTCGATTGGCGTTGGGAAAGCGCTACACCGGCCTATGTGTGTGTGTAAGTATGTGAAATTCTCGGAAAAGTCGAAAACATACCGAGAGCAACAACAGCGTCATCGTTGCAAGCATTGAACTCGATTTTGTTTTCATTGCCGCCTGAATTTCTAAAACGCAGCTAATTAGTCGAGAGTGTTTGTGTTGTTGCTGCTGCTGCCGCCGTCGTTGTTGCACTTGCTGCAGTTGTTGCTGCTTCTTTAGCTGTGTTCCACTTTTCTGGCAGTTTTCCACTTTTCCAGCGGCCAGTGCCTAGCTGCCACTGCTGCAGATTTCACACGCGGCCAAGCAATTCATCATAAAATTATTGCGTACTGCCATCAATTGGCAGCACTGCAAAAAAAAACAGGTGGTAGCAACATAAATTTATTAAAAATTAAACATGAAATAATTATCTTCCTTTGTTATAGAAGAAATTAAGTTTTTGTTGTTAAACGCGTCAAAAATAACCTATCTTAAATACAAAACAAATTTTAAAATCATCATAAAATTAAATTTTAACATTTAGTAAACAACGCTTTTTTATAACATGTATTTCAATACAAATAATAATAAATATTCTTAATTTTAAATTAAAAAAAAACTTTATTCAAAGATTAACCGCAAGTAAATAAGTCAAAAATACATTAACTGCACCAAACATAATAAGGATTATTACATTTTAAATAAAAATATTAGCAAAATTGATCAGGAAAATTTGCAAAAAATATAAAAGATTAATATTAAGACGCCAAGAAACTGGAAATAATACTATTACTGAAGACTAAAGGATTCACTTAAATTTTCCACAGTGCAAACCCAGAAGAAGACGGCCAATGAGGATCGGACAACGGACTTTTCAGTTGGAAGATGTTTGCTTAAAACCAAATGAAAATAAGTTTTTCCAAGTCCAAGTCCAAGCCCAGACCGCGCCTTGTGTGTTTGTTTAAATAAAATGAAAGTTTTTTTGCTGCACTTTTTGTTGTTTGGCGAATGCGCGATCGCGCGCGCGCCAATGTTTGACATACATAGAAGGCGGCAGTCAGTCAGTTGGTCGGTCAGTCAGTCTGTCAGTCAGTCAGTCAGACAGTTAGTCACTTGATCAGTTAGTCGGCGAGGCGGCGGCCTAGTCGCTCGTGTTAGTGGAACGTGGCAGCAGACTTTGTCTTGCAACGGTCGTTGCCATTTTGTGATTTCATTTTCTAATCGAGTTCGTCTTCTTCGGGGGCAGCTTCGATGTGCGATTACTTTTCATTGGCGATTCTGTGGAAAAATAAAATCACGCATACGCCGCGTATGACGAAAGTGAGGCCCATAAAAAGGCAAGTAACAGAGAAAGAGCGAATGGTAAGAGAGCGAAAGGCGGGCGGAAAAGGAAAACGAAAAGAGAAAGGGGCGCTAAGGTGAGGCGAAGAAATAGAGAGCCAGAATGGTAGCTTCACTTTTTTTTCGGCAGTTCAACGCACTCTTCTCTGAGGCAAGCTTTGGGTCAATAAACTATGCAAGCCGCCGCAAGATCATTAGGCGATCATCGCCTCTATGATGGCCGGGGAGCCGAACCGAATCTTTTGTTTGGGGGCCAAAGACGCATAAATAAAAAAGAATAACAAGATGCGAGGTCATTGGCAGCGGCACCGGCTTTAAAACGAATGTAAAACGCCACCCAGGGAAACTCTGTAAGATAATTACTCTCCTATATCAGAAGGGAACATCATACAGCTATTAAAATTGGTATTTTGGTCGTTGAACCTAACAATTGCTAGCTGTGTAAATTGCAAAGGTTAACAATGAATTTAAAGTTTTAAAATTTATTAAATATTTTACGTTCCATTGATTTTTTTTTTTTGTTTTCTGTAACTTTTGATAGGTGGCTCTCTAAGCAGTGCAACAGCGCCACCTATACAGGCAATCGTGTAACTAAGGCAATGGAAAATCTGCTCCCGTCGCTAATGGTATTTTTTGGAAAAACACTTGAGATTTTTTGGTATTAACCCTTATAAAAGTAAGAAATAATACTGAAGGGAATAAATTAAAAGTTCGTAAATAACATTAGGTCTAATTATTTAGTCTGCTTGCTTGAATATGACAACAAATTAAATTTTAATCAAAATTTAATTTTTATTCAAAATTAAATTAAAATTAAAATCTTATTTTATTATAAAGATTTTTATATAAGTTACATTTAACTGCGAAAAACTACATTTTTTACATTTCGTTTCAAATACATTGTTATTTAAATAAATTAATGTATGTACATATGTGAGTATTTTTTTGGTATATTACCAGTAAAACACAGTGCTCAAGACACGGTCACATTGTCAGCATCTCCCATCTCTATTGCTATAGCTCAATTTTGGCGAAATTAAAGGAAATCCCGAAATTTTATGAAAAATGAGCTCGCCAACGAGTAAAAATGTTACTGAAACAAATGGAAACAAGCCAAAGAAGTCCGGGAAAACCAATTCTAATGCGAAGAGCGGCACCATGGACACACGTGCCGAGTTGGCGGACCTCATCAAGAAGAAGGCCGAGACCTCGGTGAGACACAATATAAACAAACCAGAAAGCGCGGCATTATATCATGGGTTTTTGGGTACGACCAACAGGAGCAACTGGCCAACTTGGAGCGACAGATCTATGCCTTCGAGGGCTCGTATCTGGAGGACACACAGCTGTGCGGCAACATCATACGCGGCTGGGAGCGTTACCTGACCTCCAACAAGGCCACCAACTCGAAGGCCGACAAGCGGAATCGCAAGTTCAAGGAGGCCGAGCGCCTGTTCTCCAAGTCCAGCATTACCTCCATGGCAATCTGTAATCGTAAGTGCGGAAATTGATACCACAACTACCTCTTGGAGGCGTTCTTAAGGAACTTTTAAGCGCTAATGTGATGGTATCCTCTTGTTTATATTTTTAATATTAAATAAATATATTTTTATTCGCAGCTGAGCGCGCAAGCGAATCCGATTCCATTACCAATGAAGACTCCAGCGACAATCAGATGTCCATCAGTCAGAACACCACCACAGCACACGATGGAGCCACGACAATCAAGAGCACGCCTAAAGATGAAAAGGGTAAGGTAGAACTTGGGCAATTGGGCAACTTGGGAGAAGAAGAATAGTCAAGTAATTAAAAGTGGTTCCATCGGGACTTAAGAACTTTAAAGAAGCCGGACACGTATGTTTCTGTGATCAAGCTCATGTGGAATAAAAAAAGATGCGGAAATCTTAATGCGATAAAAGGAAGTACTTTGTCACATAAGAATTATTTTTATTAGAACAAATCTAAACAGAGCTATGATTAGAGTGTGTCTTGTATTATGCGTAAAAACAGAAATGTTCAAGCCTGTACCTTTAAAAAAAAAAAAACAGTTTAGCAAGCCTCAGAAATATTTAATTTTGAAAATACATATAAGAAACAATTTTTCAAGCAGATTAAATAGTTTATAAAAAGATAAATCGTATGTACGCCAGTATTCCGTTGTAATTTCAACTAATCAGTAGCATTTTTCAATACAGATTCGCCCTCGCATCGCAATGAGGGAAGCCTCGGTAGCATTGGAGGAGGAGTTAGTGTCACAGGCAGCAGCGTTGCACCCAGCTCCACCAACAAAGATGTGCTCGGCACACCCACGTCCAATACAAAGAGCAAGCTTTCCACCAGCTCAAGTGCGACGGCAAAGAAGAGCGGCCACATAAACAAGAAAATACGGCATCGATGATGATAACTGCTGCGTTGGGTTAACCGTCGTATAATCCATCTATAAGTTCAAAGTTTTCAGAATTAAAATTTGTACAATTAATAAAACGAATCTAGATTTATATCATATCGTTCACTTTTTGTTTTTCTAGAAACAAAGAGGGAGGCTTTGATAAAATATGGATCTTTTTCTGGAAACAACCGTGACCAACAAAATAAAAGTTCTCTTAAAAAGATTTTAATCAACATAGTAACTTTAGGAAATGTTCCAATAGATAAAAATTTAAAAGTATTCTAAAAAACATTTCAAAATATTCCCATGCATTTTCATTATTTTGATAAAGAAAAAAAACGTCTAAAAAAGAGCCTATTTCCTTTTGATACAAAACTTCTAAAAGGGAGCAACATGCTCCGACGTTTGTTTTCTAATATCACTAGAAGAATGCGAAGAGTCGAAATAATTCTAATTTACTTTAATAGTAAAAAACAGCAAGAAAAGCTTAATGCAATTATCGTAACAATCGCGATATAAATCCGAAATAAACTGCTGTAATAAATAAAATAATAACTATAATTCAAAATAATTCCTCAAAACTGAAAACTACATTATTTTATTGTCATTTAAAAATGTCTTTCAAATTACTCGCCACACTTCGCAGACTTTTGAAACTTTCCAGATGAAGTAAAATCTGACTTCTGTTTTTTGTAACGATCTCGATGCAGTATTTTTTAGAAATATTTCAAAACGACAAGTCCCAAAAGATTGCCCATTAGAACACAAATCGAACTGCTAAAAAGCTATGATCTTGTAAAAAAAAATTTCCATAATATATTTATTTTAGGTACACTTTTTAAACTTTCACCGTACCAACGTAACAATCACCATTATGGAAATGCCCATATTTATTTTAAAAAATATTACAAGTTACGTCCAGTATTAATATCTATTTATAATTTTAGATGGCTATTATATCCTTGCAGGGTATTATAATTTCAGTCAGAAGTTTGCAACGCAGTGAAGGGGTCATATCCGACCCTATAAAGTATATATATTCTTGATCAGCATCAACAGCCGAGTCGATCTAGCCATGTCCGTCTGTCCGTTTCTACGCAAACTAGTCCCTCAGTTTTGAAGCTATCTGAATGAAACATTGCGAATAGTCTTCTATATACTCTCACTCGTACATAAGTCGGAACGGGCCAGATCAGACGACTATATCATATAGCTGCCGTAAATTTGTAGAAAAAAATTATAACGTCACTGTTTTTGAAACATATCTTGATTAACTCTGGGTTATGAGCTTTATACATAATGTTAGATTTTTAGATGTAATTTTATAAAAATCGGAATACTATATCATATAGCTGCCATTAGAACGGTCGGGAAATTTTTAGAAAAAAAATATTATAACTTTATCAGTTTTTAACATAATTTCTTCTACTTTGAGATACCAGTATTTCATATTATTTCAGAATTTTGTTTTAAATTTCAAAATCGGACGACTTTATCATATAGCTGTGGTTGGATTATATTTAATGCAATTAAAATCTGCAAGAGTATACAAACTTCGGCGTGCCGAAGTTAGCTTCCTTTCTTGTTATTCGATATTTTAAACTTTTTGAGATTTTTTAGGGAGAAAGCAAAACTCCCATCTGGCAACTCTGCCGTACCGCTTTGTTTTTTATGCAATTTTCCATAAAATTCAATTAAAACACGTTAAGTAACCGGCGAAAATGGCGCAGAAAGTTATTAAGTACATTGGCCGAACCACGGACTTCCGCGGCAACACGCTTTGGGAGCTGGTGTCGGAGCTGCCGAACTGGGGAGTGGGTCGCATGCTCATACGTAACATGTTCCAGCGCTACCCGGAGCCGTGCTACATGCGGATCCTGAAGGTACAAGCAGTGGACGAGCAGCCGGGCGAGGTGAGGAAGGTGCGGGTAACCGTGGAGAAGACCTGGCGGGGCGTGAAGCAGCCAAAGCCGGTGGAGATCTACAGCACCAGTTACAAGGCGGACTACGAACTGGTGCCGGAAGACCAGGAGGCAAAGTACCTGAACAACAACAAGAAGCTGGAGCCGGTGGTGTTGCCGACCAAAATCGACCTGCCGCCGCTGCTCCGCGAGTACGTGACGGAGGAGACTGGCGAGCGCAATCCCCAGATGAAGGTTCACTTCAAGCTAACGCACAACAAGCTGGCCAGATTGGCGCAGGAAGGCGAGAAACCATCTGTGAGCTTTGGCGTGGGCCTGGGGCAGCCGAAACCCGTCAGTGCCAAGCTGTACGAAGGATTGTTATAGGACTGAGAGGTTGTTAAAATATTAAATACATTTAATTTACACATAAACTTAAGCACAAAAGGTATACGTAAACTATATGTACACGGGTTAGACTCTGGAATGGAATACAATGAAACGGAATACTGGCATCACTTGCTGCTGCAGGCCTCCATGGTGCGCAGCTTCCGCGTCAGGTTGTCCACCTCGAGGCCGAGTACGTCCAGGTTCTCCTTGAGCGTGATATTCTTCAGCAGCGTGTCCTCCAGCACGGTCTGCAGCTTTTTGTTAATCTCCAAGGAAAGTTCGAGGGACATGGCCTTGTTTTCGCCGCCCGCTTTCGAGGATCCTCCATAGATGGCCGCCATGATACCGTTGCCGTACTTGACCAGCTCGCTCTTGTTTTGATCGCTGCGGGAAGTGGTGAGAGCGCCAGCGGTCTGGTCCCTGAGCATGTAGTGCTGCACGACCTTGGACTTCTTTTGCACTTCGGCCACCAGGGCAGCCGTGTGGTTCTCCAGGAACTCTATGCGCTCCGTTTGGCGTGCGGTGGCCTGCTGGAGGCGCAGTATCCGCTCAACGAGCACTTTCTTGGACGGCACCGCCTGCAGATCCTGCTGTGGAGCAGGCGGAGGTTGTACTGTGGTGGCGCTACTGGCTACGGTTTCGGATTCGGAAGACTCGCTGGCTCGGCGGCTGCTGCTGTGCATGCTGCCGTGGCTACTAGAGCGACTATGGCTGCGCTGGTGTTGGGGATTCTCGGTTGGGTAGCCGCCATTAATCGCCTGCTGGCAATTGCTGCAGTAACTGATGGGCATGGTCTTGGGTTCCGAAATTCCCCGTTTGTACTTGTTCAGCTCCCGCTGCAGCTCCTTCACCAAGGTGGCATGCTTGTGCTGTGTGGCCTCGTAATCCCCTTGGACATTGTCCAGCTTCTGCTTGGTCAGCTCATAGAGCTTGGTTTTCTCGGACAGGTGCTTGGCCAACAGCAGGCGCTCCTCGTTTTTCTCCGCCGCCTCGGAACTAAGCTGCTGCTCCAGTTGATTGTATTTGGAGTCGTAGCTGAGCTTCTCCTGTTTTAGTAACTTATTTTCCGCTTCCAAGCCGAGGGCCTGCAAAGTAAAAGGAAACTTTTGTACAAAACATGTTTATAAGATTGCCTGAGGGATATCCAAGGCCTCGGTGGCGCAGTTGGCAGCGCGTAAGTCTCATAATCTTAAGGTCGTGAGTTCGAGCCTCACCCGGGGCATGTACATTTTTTTTTCAGTTTTTATTTAAGATATATAATTTTTTTTCTTTTGCTTTTACTTACCTTGGCTTCCGCCAGAGAAATGTCATTCTGTAGACGCACAATCACCTCACTCATCTCCTTGTTAATGCTGAGCAGCTCCTGATTCTTGACTTTCAGTTGTTCCAAATCGGATTCGTTGTCTTGGGCCAAGGCTTCCAATTGTTGGATTCGCGATTGTTCCTCCGCCAGCTTTTCCTCGTTGCTGAAATTGGTAATTGAGGAATACTTTGAAATTTGTAGTTCAAATAAATCTTACATGGTATTTTGCGTGCGCAGGAGCTGGAGCTCTTCTAACTGCCCCCTCAGTTTGGCGGAATTGAGCAGCTCATCGCTGTAGGAAGCCTCCACGGAGTTGTGCTGCTCCCTCAAGCGATTCAATTCCTCAGTAAGTTGGTTATGCGACGTTGTGATCTCCTGAAGCTGCTGCTGGAGTTCCCTGTTGGCTTCGCTTAGTTTCTGCTGCTCCTTGGCGACTTTATCCAGGACCTCAGTCTTGCTAGTGATCTCATGTTTCAGGAGTATTGTATTGGCTTCAAATTCCATTTTTAGTTTCTCTGTTGAAGGTAAGAATTTCTTTTAAGAGATTTGAAATGTAGCAATGGACTTTAAACACACCATTTGCCTTCTCCTCCAGCTTATTAGGAGCGTTTCTTTCCTCCTCTAGCTTCCGTTCGAGGACCTGAAAGTTGTGATAATTTTATAGAAAAATGAGAAACCCCTTGTGTTATATATATTTACCGCCTTGGCCTCCGTTTCGTAGCCTAGCTTGTTGATGTGATACTTCAGCTTTGACTCCAAGTGACCCATTTCGGTTTTGTACTTTTCGCACTCCCGCTGGTACTTTCTCACTTCGTTGCACTGATAAAGGGAGAAGGATAATTAAAAATGATAATCAAAGCGATTATCAAGCGTACCTTCTCATCGATCACGTATGTCATTCGAGACTTCTCTTCGTTTACGGCCTGGAATCTGGTTGTCGCGTTTTTCACCTCTTTTTTGGCCTCGGCCAGCTGCTTCTCCACAGCTTCCTTTTCCTTCTTGGCATCAATAAGGAGTTTCTCCTTCATGGCAAACTTGATGACGGTGGCTTCCTTCTCCTTGTTGGCCATGTCCATTTCCTTGCGGCACGCCTGCTTCTCCTTGTCCAGAATGGCGTTCTCCCGCTGGATGAGGCTTATCATGTTGTCCTTTTGGCTATTGGAGGTGCGAAGTTGCTCCAACTGCTGCTCGTAGCTGCGTCGCTGCTCCTCCAGTTGGGCAAGGCAGTGAACGTGGGAGAGGATGTCATTTTGCTTGGGTTTCGATTGATTGGCATCCAGTTCCTCCTCCTTTTCCTGCGCCTGCAAATCCTTGAATCGCAGGGTGAGTTCTTCAGCTCCTTTTTCGACTGGCACTTGATCAAGGACGGCCGCCTTGAGATCCTCTTCCACTTTGGCCTCATCCTTTACTTCTGGTTCGCTTGACAGAGTCTCGGATTTCGCATCGCTTTCTTCCAGCTGCTGCTCCATTAAATCCGCCTTCAGTTCCACGTCTTCACTTGATTTCTCCTCTGAATTGTGGTTTTCCCGGTCTGAATTCCCGTTTTCCACCTTCGCTGGACTCTCCACATCAGCTGGCCTTGCTGCCTCCGCTGTTTCCATTGTTGTTCTTTGTTATATTAACAACATTTATCTAAATTTAAGAAAGATTTTTGCAATAAAAATAAAAAATTTGCTATCGCCTGGCCAGCTGTTTATTGGCAGGCGCTGGCAACCCTGGGCGGAGAAGATATGGCAGCCCTAATCTTGTGGCCGTCACGCACCGCTGGTCTGGTCACACTGGGTATAGTGGAATGTTTTCATAATTTTTAGCCGGCGCTTGTAAAATGCTTTTAATTATATAATAAACAGCACTGGCAGTAATGGATCCCATTGATACAACCAAGCGCAAGCCCAGACGCACCCTCGGCACACCATCCTACACGTACCGCAATCGCTTCGCCTACGCCCTGCTGGCCGCCGGAACACTGCTCTTCGGGATTTGGAGGTAAACATTCCGAATGGAAACATCCAAGCAACCACGTTTTAAATGATTTTCCCTTCCAGCCTGACGCCCATTCAGCGTATTTCCAACGAGAAGCTGTCCGCGGCGTTGGCCCAAACAGAGCAGGAGCGGGATAGGAAGGGGCTCTTCGAGTTTCCCGCTCCGCGCACAGCGCGTTTCATCAAAGAGGCCATCGAGGAGAGCGAGGAGCAGAGGGTTAAATAATGGATCGCCAGACGCGACGGGCGAACTTCAAGAACCTGCAGCAGGCGTCCGACAAGCTTCGGTAATACTTATTTAAAGCTAATTAATTGTTGAAGAATAAAATGTAGTTTATTAACCAGAAACCCTGCTTTCCTTCCTATTAAAGATCGACTCGCAGCACCGCCCCATTATCGCTGAGCGGCTTTTTTAGCCCTCAGAAGGAGACTGCAAAGAATCCCCCTGCTGCAGCGACAGTTCCAGTGGAGACCGGACCTCCCTCACCCAAAATAAAACCCATACGCGCCAGCAATGTGTTCGAAAAACCAGGTCCGAAGCCCAAAAAGGCACCAAAACTCAAAAGTAGCAGCAGCAGCTCATCCACGGGTACTTCCCGTCGGGGACGCGGGAGGAGTAAGCAGCAGCCCAGCATCAGCAATTTCCTGCGGAATGAACAGATCTTCGCCGAAGTTACTGCCCAGCACTGCATGGCGGACAACTTCAGTCCCGACGACATAGAGATGGCGCTGGCGCTGTCCAAGTCGGAGGCTGAGGAAAAAGGTTGCCTTCGCTTGAACGACAAAAACGAGGAGGAGGCAGTGGTGGACCTAATGGACGATACTGTGGAGTCCACGGAGAACATAAGACGCAAGCTGCAAAAGTACGGCTTTCGCACAGCTGCCAAAGAAGGTGTGTAAAATTCAGATTTAGTTTTTAAGGCCTTCATTATAATGCCTTCTCTTTTAAGATTATAAATCCTTAGAAGTCTTCCCTGTGGTTGCTGGAAAAGGCAACAGACGCGCCAAATGGGCCAATAAATTCACTGCCTTAACTTTACGAAATCCCGAAGTCCAACAGAAGAAGCTGGAGGAGAAGGTGTCCACACTGATGGCTCAGCAAGTGCGTACCAAAGACCTGCAGGAGAAAGACCTCTTGATGCCACCCTACGAGCTGATCAGCTCCAACCTGCAGCCACTCAGAGCCTCAAGGAAATCTCAAATCCTTCACGAACCCAGCAAAGGGGCCTTAGCAGATTTGGGTCTGTACTATGTGACCGACTTGATTGAGGTAAGCCAGTTACCAGCCGACCATCTACTCAAGAACTGGGCAGCGATACAGGGAAGAGACTTATCCCCGGAACGTGAGACTTCAAAAAGCCGCAAGCTAAAAAAGCAACTTGAGCTTGTATACGCGGAGTTGGAAAAGCATTTTGGAGATCCTCAGGAGGTGGATCAGCAAGTGGTGGACGAGCTGGATGAGCTGGAAAAGCAGGTGGCGGAGAATATGATCGAAGATGACTCAAAGCTGGTTGAGGAGGATGCGTCCTCCACCAAAAGCAGTCCTTCAAAAGAGCCACCCGATAAGAGACCGAAAATGGTCATTGATGATAAGGAAAATGAACAGCCATCAGCCGTAACTATCTTAAGCGTTCCCACTCAGCTTACGCGCTGCACTTCGCCCGATCTCTTTGCTGATTCTGACGAGGAGATGGATGTCCCCGCAATATCTATCTCCAAAGAAGCGGAGGAGCTAAGAGATTTCTCCCTGAAGGTCTACAAGAATCGAACGCCGGTTAAAGAAGTGCAAATAATTAGCAGCAGCGAAGAACCTACTCAGATACTCACCTACGAAGTCTTCTCGAGTTCCAGTGATGAAGAGGAAAAAGCTGACTTAAATAATGATTCCCAAAAGGTGATGAAACCAAATTCTCCGAAATTATCCGAAAAATCTCCGAAAATATTCAATATGAGTGCCGTGTTCGAATCTGACTCTGATATAGACAATTTCAACATCACTTCCGCGCTGGACTCTTGTTCCCAGGCAGAAAGCTGTCCCATCTCCAAAGAGCTGTTCCTCAAGTATGCAATACAAGATAAACCTACAGCTGAAAAAGAGGAGGAGAATATAAGTGAAATTTCCTTCAACGTGAATACGGACTCGCAGACTTTCAAACACTCATTCCACGTAGACATAGTAACCCCTCCAAGCAAAACGAATGAAAGTCCTAGCTTTAGTGAGCTAAACTTCTCCCGGAACTCATTGCGAAGGAGCGTGAGCTTGTCAACCGATAATAGCTTTAAAAGCCCTCTCAACTGGAAGATCAATGGCTCCGCTGAGAAGAGGGAACCATTACCAACTCCTTCCCCATGCCGGGGCTCGGATGTAAGTGTGGATTTGACGCAAAACAGCGATGACGACAACGATGTCATTCTGCTGTCCGATGAGGAGATCAATTACTCCATTTGGAAGGCCAACAAGTCGACAAAGGCGACTGTCAATTTCTCGGACGAGAACTCCGACAGCAGTAGTTTTGCTTCTCCAGTGACTAAAAAGCGCGCTGTTCCCCACTTCCAGACCGAGGAGGATCTAGATGCCTTTCTAATGGCTGACAGTTCACGTTCGCCCAACAAGAGTACGCTCAGCAAGGAGCGAGCAGAGTTCGGCATCCTGGATGCGGCTCCATCTCAGCCATTTAGCTTCTCACAGCTACAGAGTCCCGCCAGCAGGCATGACTCGCCCACGAGCAGCGATATCAATTGGGCAGAAGCATCGTTTTTGGATGCACCAGTCAGGCCATTGGCTCGCAAGAGCAGCCACAAATTTAATGATTTTTTGGCGATCATGCCCCAGCCGGAGGAGCACAATTCCGACAACGATTTCGATGAATTTGATCAGTTGGTTTTTCAAAACAAAAAGGATTCCACAATGGCTGGTTTAGAAACTCAGGTCATGCCCAGTGGCCTGGATCGTTTGTTGAATGCGGAGATTAAAATACCAGCGGCAGAACCAGCAGAGTTGAGCACCCCCAAGGATGTGCCGGATCAACTGGAGGTCGCTGGAAATGTGTACACCATAAGTGTGTGCAACAAACCCAAACCGGACTTTGCAAGCCTTCCGGAATCGGAGATTCTCCAGCTGCTCTATAATTACGGAATCAAGCCGCTGAAAAGAAAGCAGGCCGTGAAAATGCTAGAATTTATCTACAATCAAACTCATCCCATTATGCAGGCGTTGCCTCCCGCACCAGAGCCCATTGTTCGCTCCAAGTCCACTCCTGTGATGCCGACTAAACCACGTTCCCAGCTGCTAAAGACCAACCCCACTGAAGACTGCCTGACGCCAACTGAACCGAAAAAGGATTTCAAATTCAACGATGCCCCGGGCGACGAGCTGCTGCGCTTCTCCCAGTCTCTGCCACCAAGCCTGTGCGACGACTTTGAGTTCTATGTCCTGCAGACGAACGTTTCCAAGAAAACGCCGCAGCCACTGGTGCCGCTGCACATAGCCTGGCACAATCTGCTCTGCGCCAATCCCCGCCTGCACGAGAGCGTGCTCATGTACGAGCCCATCGACCTGCAGGACGTGTATTTGTACCTGAAGCAGATGGGCCATCGCTACGATCCCAAGGAGTTGAGGGGCTTTCTGGACCGTCGGTGCATCATCTTTCGCTATGAGCTGGCCGCTCCCGCCAAGCAGACGGCGCGTCATGTCCGAAAGTTGCCTAAGAAAGCGACGAAACGTACTTAGATTTAAATTTATCGATTATTATTATCTGTATTTATAGGAGTCCATTGCACTTATTTCCTATTCCGAATGCATTGTATTGATTTACTTATTATATTAACTATGAATTGATTATATATTTGTACATTGTTATTTTACGCGCTGTAAGATTTATTGTCCAGGAAATTTAAGAACTTGGAGTTTATTTAAGCATCTTCATTGTACAATGTTTTGGAGTCCATTAAATACACATTTCATTTTTTCGGGAATGTAAACTCGAGCTTTATTCAAAGTGATTTCAGTACACAATATTGGGGAGAACTGAGCGGACAAATACAAATGTATAGAGTTTGCATTGGTATAAACAGATGCAAGACATACCGATAAGTTGTAGAAATATGCTTGTATATAGAATATTGGATTTGTTACATTAAATGCAGCATCTGTCGACTACCCAAAAGGGGTAAATATATACGATTATTTTTAGTTATTTCGATCTTACGGCACTAGAAAGACACTTGGACGGCATAATTTTTCACGAGAGATTAAGGCACGTTGTCTTATTGTGGTGGATGGGAAATGGAAATGAACAATAAGTTGGTTGTACTGCAAGCAAAATAATTAACCTTAGGTGCAGATGTGTTAGTGGGGAGCTTACGGGATACCTAAGGGTTAGTAGGTAAGATACATGTATAAAAAGAAGGCATGTATAAGCATGAGGGTGGAAATTAAAGATTAGGCATAGCTAATCTCGTGCTCGTACGTCTTCTCCCGCAGGTCGTCGTTGTCTGGAAGCGCATGGTGGCGCAACCCGCACAAACGGGGACCGTAGCGCAGCATGACAATGATCACGCCAACGATGAACAAAGCCAAGGCGGCCACGGCGGGATAGAGGAAGTAAAGAGCCATCTTCCTCTTTGCTTAGATGTCACTCTCGCGCTTCTGCAGCTCCACGTACTCCTCGCGCTGGCGCTGCTGGTGCAGGGTGCGGCCCTCGGGGCGCGGCGGACGCTGATGCGGCGGCGACTGATGCACGGGCTCCAAGTCGTCAACGCCAATCACGACGTCGTCGGGGAACACTTGCTGGTGAGTGGTGGGCTGGAAAGACTTAAGTTAGCACCTTCTTAGACTGAGCTCAAGATATGATGACTCACGTGGAAGCGCTGGAAGTAGGAGGCGTCCTTCAGTTCAGTAAAGTCCAATGGCGGCTGCTTGTGCGGAGTGGCCGACCAGATGGATACCAGCCAGCGATTGCCCGTGTGCCTGTCCTGCCAGTACTTGCGGTGCTTGGAGCAGCAGCCCAAGATGATGTTCAATATGATGATCGAGCCGAGGACAACGGTGCAGATGGCAATAGTCACATAAAACGGCGAGAAGTTGCCGTAGATGTGACCGGTGAAGTAGGGATTCTTTTCGTACGCCTTGCGTTCCTCTTCGATTGTGGACATAGTCTTTTATGGGTGTGGTACTTGAAGGCTGCCTGCTGCACAACGCTCAATTGTCTGCAACGAACAAAGCGCCCAGAGGTTAGAAAAGAGCAGGGAGAAGCGTTGCTTAAGTTCAACCACCACGCTGCTACATGCAGCGCACCCCGAAACCAATTGCCAACGATTTCCAATAAAACACACATTGGGCGTGGCAAGTAGCGCTTAGAATTTCCGCCATCACATCTCGAATACTCCTTCCGGACTTACCATCTGCGCGCTATTGGTGATCTCCAGGATAGGCACAACTCCCATTCAGGTGTCTGAACTGTTTAGTTTCTTCAAAGTTCTTGATTCCATCCACTTTGCAGCAACGAAAACAACGCCCAAAAGCCTGGCTCAGAAGTTAGTGATGGCAGTGGCTGCCTTGGCTCAGGGTTGCAAGCGGTTCGATTGGTTCTTATCGATCGCAGGTGCACGTGTGGGGCTTTTTTGTTGCATACTTATAGGGATTTCTTAATATTTCCTTTAATTTAAATTTATTTATGAATGAAAAAAGGAATCTAGGAAGGGGTAAATACTATTAATTATTTTTTTATAATGTTTTAACTGTAACTTATTCTAAAGAAATCTAGACTTGCATTTAAAAAGTTTTTTTCGGAACTAAGATTTTGATGAAATTAGAAGCTGTAACTGTACAAGAATTTACTACAAAAAGCACCCCTAAAATTTTGATACATAAAACCTGAAAAACCTGAAAAACACACCAAACATGTTATTAGGTTTGAATCGTATTGAATATTATAGGATACTAAAATTTTAAACAATTTAAAATAAAATAAATAAATAAAAATAACAAAACAACAAAGCTTAACACACAAATTCCTAAACACAATTCATGACCACATTATTTTCCAAAACACACACCAATAATGTAATCATTTTTTTCCTTAAATGAAATCATATTAAATTCATAAACATGTCTCTTTAAATTTATTAAACCAAAAGTATATTGCATAATCACGGGGACACTTTGCTCCACCCTTAAAAAGCAAATGAAATGGCGTATCAAATCGCCGCTTGTAACATAATAAACGAATTGCCTATCAACTAGTTAGTACAGGTTCCGAAGCAATCCTAAATCCAAACTAATCCAGCTATTCAATAGCCGTCTTTCCCGCTCTCCCATGAAATGGCCAAGCGGGGCCGGGTCACTGGTCGTAGGTCAAGAAGTTATCTAGCCCGGTGAGGTGCCGCGCCAGAGCTCGCCCGTCGTCGGTGGGCGTGCTAAAGGCGATGGAATCCATGGGTATCTCCTGACCAATTATCGTGTGACACTGGACAGCCCGCATAAGCTTGCTGGCTATTCTGCCCCGACGGTGAAGGGGTGAAACCCAGATCCGGGATACACCGCAACTGGAAAGGAGAAGGCATCAGTAATATGAACAGAAAAAAGAAGTAGTTGCTAACCTGGCCTTGTAGGTCTCCTCACTGAAGTAGTCCGTGCCATCGACCTGGATGAACCGATGGGCCTGCGAGAGGGGCTGCACCAGGCAGAAACCCACAATCTGTTGCTTCCGCACCGCCATGAAGGCCACGAATATCTTTGGCACAATATACGAAGAGTAGCCCAGCTCCTTGTCCACCACACCGATGAGATCCTTGAGTCGCTCGAGTCGTGCGGCCGGCGCCCGTTCGTTGAGCCTCACGATGCGACCATCGCTGCCCCATTCTGGATACGTGGCCACAATATCCTCGTCGATCCAGCCCTTGAAGCGCAACACATGGATCGAGTTGTGGTAGTCGCGATGCAACTGCTCCTCCTCCGGTTCGTGAACGGTGTACACCAATCCGCACTGCTGGCACTGTCGTGCGCCAAAGGCCTTCTGGCCGGCATCGATCTGGTACTGATTGGATCCCCCCGCTGCCTCGGACAGCATTCTCATTGAGGTGCTCGGTCGGCGACGCGAAGATTTTTGGACAACCGGCTGCAGGCGCTGCGTGAATATGGGAAATAGCCTTGGCTGGGCTTCTTCGGTGGCAGGAAGATGGGGTGGAGGAGCCGGAGCCTCCACCACCGGTTGCGGCACGGCTTCTATCTGAGCCACCTGCGCCGCCTCCTCGCTGGTCACCACCATGTACAGGTCGTCAACAATCCGGTTGGCCTCCTCCTTGTGTCTGTCGGGATCCGCAATGAAGATCTCAAAGTTCTGCTCGGTGCAGATGTTGTTGCTGATGAGGAACTCCAGCAGGATTTGCTGTTGCTCTATGAGCTCGGGATCGTCCGTTTGGTATGGCAACCGTTGTCGAAACACGGCAAAGGGATCGATGTCTGTCTTAGTTTCGGGCTCAGGCGCATATTCGATCATTTCTGGCAAGGAATCGGTCTCCATGGGCGTGATGGCCACCTTGGGCTCAGACTCAACTATTTCATCTAAAACGGTATCGTCCAAGTTCTTCAGGATCGCATCCACGGTGGCCTGCTCCGCGGAGAATATCGTCGCTGACTTGACGCGAACGGATCGCGGCTTCCGGCGAGGCGTTTGCACCAGGGCAATCTTGCCCTGGCTGACGCTGGCCTTGATGTTGTCTGTGATCCGAACCTCCATGCAGGTGCTGCTCCTGCGGCCCGATTTGAAGAACTTTCGCTTACTAAGATCCACACTCTCGGCAGGCGGTGAAGTGTGAACTGTAGTCTCGTGCCGTATCAACGGTATGATGGGCTCCAGCTCCATTACGGGATTCATGATATCCTCCTTCTCATCGTCCTCACTCAGGTCGCTAAAGTCTCTATCCGTTTCCTGCCACATCGTTGCTGCCGGGACATTGTTATTGTTGTTGTTGTTGGCGTCGTCGGTATCCAGCATGCTTAAGGGTTTGGCCATTTTTATGGGATCCCGGGCCGTGCGAAGAATCTCATGGACCTCCTGCACCTTGGCGCGTTCCTCGCGCTTGGTGGTGATCAAGTTCTTCAGTCTCTCGTTGCGCAGGTTGCTCAGGATGTGATTCAAGTTGGTTGGTCGCAGATGTTGATGTTGGGGAACTCCCGCCCGCTTCCGAATCTTGTGACGCACTCCGTTATTGATTCCCACCCGTTCCCGCGGTTGCTTCTGCGGGGACCTTGCCTTAATCGGCTCCGGGGCCTTGGCCTCGTTTCTCTGTGTTCCCTTCGCTCGCACCGCTTCAGTTTTACTGTGGGAATAGAAGGCCATGGTGGGTATGCTGCTCTCCGCGTTCATCCGTCGCAGCTTGCTCTGTGGCGATCCAGAGTCGGATTCTGTCGAGGAAGCAGCCGTGGCAGATGGCCTGGCCGGGTGCAGGCGCTTCTGGGGCTGACGAGGAGGAGCCTTACGATCGACTTCTTCTACTTCATCCTCCGAATCGATGGATTTTGGACTCTTGGTGTTGGTGGGGACTTCACTGCATCTTGGAGGAGACTTAGGGTTTTTTTCCTTTTCCTGGCTAAGAATAGGGGCCTTCAGAATGGGCGCAGAAACTATGGGACTCTTCAGGCGACCTCCATTGCTTTTTGTAGTTGATTTAGGGATAGATACGGGGGACTTTGAACTATTCATACTGCTCTCCTTTCCAAGATCTGTGGTTTTGGGTACATGTCCTTGAGATGCAGCCGTTGTGTTGTTCACAGGTTTTGCGTTTTTTGTATGGCTTCTGAAACTGATCTTACTTTGCTCACTATTTGTCATATGATTGGCCTCAATAGTTTGCTGCGATTTAGCGTGGCGTGGACTGCGTCTGGTGTTGCTCGCGCTGACCTCCTGCCTGGGCTTTGGCTTGACTCTTTCACGCTGTACTGCTGGTGATCCCGCCTCAGAGACTGGCGAGGATGTAGCTGAGTTCGGTCGGCGACGAAGTCCTTGCCTGGGCGTGCGGGGGCTGCTGGCTTGGCTGCTGCTGTTGCTATTCAGCCGCATTGTGGTGGTGAACAAGTGCGGCAGCTGCTCCTCGGTGGCAGTCGCCGCCATTACAACCCTCTTCCTGCGATCGGTCTTGTTCTCCTTGTTGGTTTCGGGGCTGCTATTGCTGCTCCTCCTGCCAGGGGAAGCCTGCTCGGTGAAGAGGCCGTGCCCGTTGGGCTTGTTGGCCGCCACATGGGGCTTCAAGGGCGAAACGCCCAGAATGTCGACGTCCTCATCTTCGTCGTCATTGATCTTGACTATTCGGGTTACGGGACTGCCGAACAGGCGCCGCTTCCGCTCGGAGAGGCGTGGGGTGGCCGAGCGATCGGGGCGTGAGGAGCACCCACTACCCTTGGGCGTCTCCATGATCGCTGGCAATTTTTAATTCGCATTAACTTTGTCCAAATCCTCCCGCTTTTTTTGCTGCCTAGTGTTGCGAGTGCTCGTTCCCCGCCGTTTCTGAGGGCGTTTACCAACACTTTCGATATCGATCACAGTCGATAAATGTTGATGTTTTTAATCTCGCCCATTCCTGGTCACACTAGTCGCCTCGCTCAGAGTGAATTTAGATTTGTATTTATAGATAATTTTCCTAATTTCTAATATATAGTAGATAGAGTTATAACTTATAGGGGTTTTCTAGTGCTGTAAGGGCTACAAGTGAGTCAGTGCATATTGGTGATTCTCTGAAAGCAACAACCACGGCCAAAAAATTAATAGTTCTCCAAAAAAAATTTTTGTCAACATAGTAACTTTAGGAAATGTTTCAATAGATCAAATTTTAAACCTCTAACGTATTCTGAAAAAGATTTTTCATCATTTTGATAAAAAGCATCATAAAAAAGAGCTTGTTTTGTTTTGATAAAAACACCTAAAACAAAGAAATTTTTTTTTAATTTGAAGCGAATAAACAAAACGAATCGAGCTTTCCAAAATACTTTAAAGTTTTATTTCCATTTTTACTTAACCGCTAAACACAGTGATATTAATTATCAAATTTTAAAATGAGCTAAATAAATTTTTTACAAATGCCAGAATTTTTACAAAATTAAGGGTTGATTTATAATTTAAATAAACAACAACAGCAATTACCTATCAATATATTTTGATATTTTATTTATTATTTTATGCTCTGTAGTTTCAAAAGGTTTAAGATGTACACTTTTGCGCAATTTTGTTTATTGGATGTTGTTAATTACAAAACTAATTACAAAACCTCTTAACTCTCGGTATGTTTATTTTACAAGATAATTTTGTCGATTTCGGATTTTAAATCATTAATATGGAATATTGCGAATATATTATTTAGTTTTTATTAAACTAAAATATATATATATTTTTATCCCGCAACATATAAACACAAAACGTGATAATTGTGAATTTCGTATGTTTTTCCCCTTTTAAATATGCTTGGTCATGCCGTCTGGTGTTATAAAAAAACACAACAAATTTTTTAATTGTGGCAGTGTAAAGTTAAAAATACGTAAACACACTACAAAAACAGCTAGAATAACGCGAATTTTGCTAGCTGCAGATATAGCGTGTAAATAGCTCAATTGACAACGCTGATCCCTGCGAAGCAAGGTCACACTGGAATCGAAATTGTGGAGAAAAAAGGTGTCGTCTGCGTCTGGGAAAAAAAAGTAAAATAAAGGAAGAGCGTTGTAGTTTTAATTTAGAGCCGCTGAATAACCAGGTGAGTCCCACACATCCATTTACCGCATTCCGAAGCCACGCCACCGCAAGCGGCGAGTACAGAAATCCGTGAGAAAAAATGCGCACTGGCCGTCGCCATCTTTTTTTGTGTATGTGGTAGCAATCGAAAAACCGACCGAGGACTCGAGATATTTGTAGAGAAAAGAATTGTTGGTAATTTGCGACGCACCGCGCTGATTTATTGCTGCCTGTTGCTGCTGCACTGCACCTTGGTTCGTACCAGCCTGAAAAACTGCCCTGTTTTCTTCTATCCCCTCTTGAGGTCGCGTTTGTCCGGGACCCGTAGTCGTCTTGCCGTAGTATCAAGCCGCCCGTCGCCCCTACGCGATATATATATCCGAAGAACGCCGCTGCCGCTGCCCGTGAAGCCGCCGCCGCCGCCGCGTATATAACTATTTTCGGGACCTCCCCACAACAAGTGCAAGAAACGAAAGAACCGTGGACGACCACGTAGCGGAACCCGTTGCCGCCATGCCCGGAGCCGGCACGTTCAAGTTGTTCATCGGGAATCTCGATGAGAAGACGCAGGCCACCGAGTTGCGGGCGCTCTTTGAGAAGTACGGTACCGTCGTCGAGTGCGACGTGGTCAAGAACTATGGTTTCGTGCACATGGAGACCGAGCAGCAGGGTCGCGATGCCATTCAGAATCTGAACGGTTACGTGTTGAATGAGTTCGCCATTAAGGTGGAGGCGGCCAAGAGTCGTCGGGCCCCCAACACGCCGACAACGAAAATCTTCGTGGGAAATCTGACCGACAAAACGCGGGCGCCGGAGGTGCGGGAACTGTTTCAGAAATACGGCACCGTCGTCGAGTGCGACATTGTGCGGAACTATGGTTTCGTCCATCTGGACTGTGTCGGGGACGTGCAGGACGCCATCAAGGAGCTGAACGGTCGCGTCGTCGATGGCCAGCCGCTCAAGGTTCAAGTGTCGACTAGTCGCGTCCGCCCCAAGCCGGGCATGGGCGATCCGGAGCAGTGTTATCGTTGCGGACGTTCCGGTCATTGGTCGAAAGAGTGTCCGCGCCTCTACGGCAGCGCTGGAGGCGGACGTGAGCCGCCCTCACCGCTCAGCGCCGGCGGCTACAGAGATCGCATGTACGGTCGTGACCCGTATCCGCCGCCACCACCGCCGCCGCCATTCCTGCGTGACCGCATCATGGATGGCTTTAGGGTAAATTCAGCATCCATATCCCGTAGACATCACCCTTCTGCATCTCCATATCGTCCTCTCTTCCCCCGTGAAACATGGATTTGCCGGCAGTAATGTAATGCGTTCTTTTGCGTCCCACAGGAATATGATTACTATGACCGCCGCTTCGAGGACTCACGTGATCTGTACGAGCGTCGCTACCAGACATCAAGGATGCGCGACTTCCCGCCGCCGCCGATCTCGCGCCGTGAACCTATGCCACTTCCACCCCCGCTGAGTGGCAGCCTGCGCTCCTGCAGCGTATCGCGTGGATATGATACTATGTTTAGTCGCCGTTCGCCTCCACCGCCGCGTAGCAGCAATGGAATGAGTCGCTACGGGTAAGTGATGTCTCATTCCCGATGTTAAATTGGGGGATTCCCAGCAATACTCCTTTAGAAGCACCAGTTGCATACTAAGAGTCAAGCTCTTGGTTATCACATTGATAGGGAATGTTTTATAGGGGGATTTCCTTATCAATTCTTTCCTAAGTTGTTGCAATTATTTTCTAGAGGTCTTACTTGATCACTTACTAATGCCGTTGTTCTCTCCACCTACAGCTCTCCAACTCCGCATGGCTATGAGGACTTTAGCCGCGACTCATTCGACGATCGCATGATATCGTCGCGCGGAATGCGTGGTCCCTCGCCTCCGGGTCGCCGCTATGCGCCCTACTGAGATGAGTTTTACTATCACGGCAGCAGCTGAGTTGCGGTCGCACTGCCCCTAACCCTTCCAATGGCCCACACTCTGTACACAGCGACACAAGGCTCGAGGAGAGGGTCGGGACAGGATTGCTGGTTGTTTTACTGGTCGCCACAGGCTTACTACCATCCGCCGCATCACCAGCAACACCAACCCATGCTGCTGCCGACGACATTTTCACAACTGTGGCTGCCGCCTTGGTAACCACGCGTATTTTACTAAACCTAAACCGTAATTCGTATACTTAAACCACAAGAAAATGGCAACACTCGTCGAAGCATTCTCCATGCATGCTGCAGCATACATGCAAGCCTCCAAGACTAGACAACGACGTGATCGTCCCTCGTACACACACATACCCACATTCAATTCGATTCATCAGTAACAAAGTTCAGTTCAATGTTGTGGACTTTGCGAGTACCAATAAAAGCATAGGCGCGCTCAGTCGGAAATATGCAAAAAATAAACCTGTATTTTAAAGCTAGGGATTAAGGCAGTATTGCAACTTTGTCTTAGAGCTAGAGTCTCCTCAGCCACTACGCCCGGGAAATGGAGTGGTGGCTACCGCGCTCTTTGGGGATTAACTCCTCCGGTGAGTCATTGGGGTCGTCGTCTTCGTCCAGTTTGCCTTCCTTGTGCTTGCTCAGTTCTTGCAGCTCCACGGGTGTGGCCTTGTCAAAAGTCGGTGGGATGAGCAATTTACTATGGAAATGGAATAAATGCAATTATTTAGTACGGAAATCCCTTGCCAAGATGACGGCCAACTCACTTGCTGCACTGAAGCCAAAACATGGAGACTAGCATCATGCCGGAGGTCACCCCGAAGGTCCAGTATGTTCCCAGTCGGGTGTAAATGGAGCCCACAAACACGGGACCCAGGACGCGTGACAGGCAGCCAGAGCCCGTCATCCAGCCCATCCACACGCCCTGTGGTCGCGGTCCCAGCACCTTGGAGAAGATAGTTTGAATGAGGGTCACGCCAATGGGATATCCCACCGATGTAAAAGCAAAGCCGATGATGAACTGTGTCAGTGTTAGGGCTGGGAGCTCGCCACACCACTCCTGAGTGGGCGGGCAACCCAAGTATATGGGATCGTCGTCGCTCAAGTTGAGGCTGGCATTGAAGGGCTGCGCCAGCTTGGGCGGATCCGGACCCCAGGGAACAAAGAGTACTCGACCGAGGAACATGAGTGAGAATCCCCCCCAGATGAGCAAGTAGCGTTCCGCAAAGAACTTGCAAAGGGGCGAAATCAGGACGAACGTAACCAGGGACACAATAGCTGCCGTGGTCATCATTATGCCCATGTACCAAAGGGACTCGGCCTTGGACCAGGCAAACATGTCCATCGTCAGGGAAGTGCCGAGGCTGAAAACGAGAAGAAAGGTCATATCAAATCGCCGCCTATTTCCTGCAGCTTTCACCAACTTACGTCTCCAGCAATACAAAGTTAAAAACGAGAATAAAGAATGCGACAATCAAAGTCCAGGCGGAGAGATAGTTTGGCTTGATGGCCTTCCAAGTCTCACGCTCCGAAGTGCCGCCTTGCATGACCATCACCTCCCTCGCAGCTATTTTGTGCTCCTAAAGAAGATTCTATTGTTACTAAGTAAATCCTAAGAAAATATCTGTCTTACTTACCTCAAACACGCCGGGAAGAAACATCATAAAGTTGCCGATGCTCATCACAACGTTGATCCAGCCAGATGCAGTGTACATGTTGAAGTGCATCTTGCCCCACAGCCAGACGTAACCGTGATCCCCCAAAGGAGTAACTGCTGCCTGCAGAGTCGGACCTATGATAAATCCGAGGACCTGAGCCAGGGACACCATGGAAACGGCGTGGGTGCGTTCACTAATTCTCGTGGCAGCTGACAAGTAGGACCGGCACAGAGCTATATTCGCGGAGCTAACGCCAATAAGGAATCGCGAGCCCAGCATCCAGTACTTGACATTATCCGGTCGCAGTTCCAGCGAGGAGTACACCGCACTGGCCAATGTGAAGAGGGACAGCGAGAGAAGCAGCGGTAGACGGATTTTGCCCAGTCTGTTGCCCCACCAGCCGAATATCGGGCTGAATATCATCTGGCCGAGGGGATTGGCGGCCACAATAAGACCCATGAACTCCTTGCCCGCATCGGGATCTAGCTGAAAAGAGATTCTGATGAAACTTCAATTGATAATCCATCTTTCGGAGAACCCACCTTGTTGAGAAAGGGCCATATTCCGGTGAGGATAATGCTGAAACCGAGCGCCATCAGGAACATAGTATAGTAAATGATGCGGACGGATCGCCATCGCTGCTTGTACTCCTCCAGCGTCTCCAGGCCATCGTCAACGTCCTCGGGCAGTCTTTTCGTTTCAAAGCGAGCGGACACACGGCGCGCAAACTCCATGGTCGGTTGGCTTCTTTGTCTCTTAGAGGGTGGGTCCGGATGTGGTGGCTCTCTCGGATGGATTTCAGCGCCGATGAGTCATTCTGTAACCTGATTCGGATCGGATGTTATTTCTTTTATATGTGAAATAAATGTAAAATGTCATATTGTAAAAGTCAGGTACCCTTATCTTTGATTTCTTTTTTTTCTCAACGAAGAAAAAACGGCTAAAGAAATTGTAGATTTCTTATATTTTATATGGGCATTTCCAGTAAAGGTCTATCGCGGCCAAGAACATAAAAAGTTCTGTAATATTATTTTTTTCAACTTTGAATAACTGTAGCACATTCGCGCAAACGCGAATAAAATTCCTCAAAATGGATAACTACATTACTTTATTGTCATTTAAAATTTGTTTATTTTAAATTACTCGCCACACTTCGCAGACTTTTGAAATTTTTCAGATAAAGTTAAAACGGACATCTGCTTTCTGTAACGATCGCAATGCAGTGTTTATTAGAAATATTTTCAAAACGGTAAACCCTAACAGATTGTCTTTTAGCAAATGCAATGATCGTGTAACAAAAAATGTCCATATAAAATTTATTTTAGGTATATTTTTTCACTTTTCACCGTACGAATGTAACGATTGCCATCCTGGAAATGCCCATATTTAACCTTGAGTTTAGTGGTCAGCTTGATCAACATTTTTTTAATACTTAAAGATTTTTATGTTATCAGGAATTTGAATTTAAACTTGGCTGAGTTATGATCGATTTCAATATCTGTTCCACGAAGCTCGCTTTCTTTCTTGATAAGCATTATTCCAATAAATTTTTAATTTAAAAGAATTTCTCTGCAAGTAGGAAATAGTCTTTATCAATGAACACATTTATCCCATTCATATTTATACAAGAATTTCATTGATCTAAAATTATTAAGTGAAGTATGGCAGTGCAACTGTAATTCGGATTGATTATATACAAAATATATGAAAAATTGGTTCCCCCGAATCCCCAAATCTTGAATGGATTATCTGCCGGCCTGTCGCCAAAGTCGGAGAATATGAAAAACAGTTGGGTTAAGACTTATCAGAGTAATTAGGGGAAGATAAAGGCAATCAGGGAGCGGAATCCGTCCAGCTGTTCCGCCCTCGCGGCGCGCGCTATATGTTGCCAAGTGCGGGTGTGTGTATGCCTTAGTTAAAGTCACTATCACTGTGAGGTTGCCTTTGTTTATATGGCTTGATAACGGTCGGATGGAACCTGCCATTTTATTACATGAATTTATCGTTGATCGTGAACAGCTTTGTTTTTGCTTTGTTTTGCCAGCGACTTTGCCTTTGCTTTTGCTGGTAGCCTTAAAGGTTAAATGAAAACACTTTGTTGTCCATTAATTCAACAAGTGTTTCTGATAGTTCAATGGCTGGCGATTAGAAATGTGACTTTGTAGGGTTTTTTTTACTACGAAATCAATTCCAGATTTGGTATTGATTTCCAATTGATGCAATTGTTGTTTGCTGAGAGAAAGATATTCTCGGTCACACTCCAAGACGTACACGCACACACACTCTCTCAGCGAATACTAGATATCAAGTGGCGACCGTTGATCTCTTGTTTTCGTACACTCTTTTGTTTGATTTCAAATAAAACCACATTTAAATAATTATTTGGCCCGCGTACAATTATTTACTTCTTTGTTTTTATACCAGCAACGAGTGTGTGCAAATACAAACATATACTTTGTTGATTTTAGCTGCAACAACAAAATGGGGGACAATCGATCGCTACTGTCGCGCTCCCGCTCTTTTGTTTTTGACCGTTAAGTCTCTCTCTCTCTCTCGATGCTATTCCAATCTTTCCAGCAGGGAGAAGATCGCCCCACGCTGTGCGAAAGGGGAGAGGTTGAAGATGCACTTATTACCAATGGAACGCGAGGTTGGAACTGGAACGACCTGTTGCGGCGGAACGGCACAGCTACGGTGGATGAACGATCGCGGCAGACTGAAACGGGAACTGAACGGGAAGACGCTTCTTGCCAACAAATCGAGTGTGGCACAGTGGGGGTTGACCGCAAAAATGGTGACACATTTGGAAATGAACATTTCTTTCTTTTAAATATGATTTCAGTAAGTTATCAAATTTTGTTGCAAATTCAGCAATAATATTATAATTTTGTTAAAACTAAAATTTTTTAAAATATGCATAACATGTCTTTTTAAACATTTAATAAACAATCCTTTAACCCAAAATGGTTAATTAAAAATTGTAAATATAAGCGTATAAACAATTTTAAGTAGATTTACAGCCTGTGCTGTTTGGCTAAAACTTCATTTTTTAATAAAAATCAAATGTATTATTTTTTACAAAAATTGTAATTTAAGTCTAAAGCCCCACCGTGCGAAGGCGTTCAAGCAGCTAGAGAGAGAGAAAGAGAGCTCCAATTGTATAGAACAGCTTAAAAGTATACTACTAAAAATATCGCCAGGAATAAATTTCCGTGTTTCCATTAAATATATTTTTCAAGACTGAAAAATACTGCCTTTACAAGATAATGCAAATTTTAAATTTAATGCGTAAAATTCAAAAATTCCTTAAAAATATACAACAAAAACTGATGATACAAATAAGTATTATAAAAAGGTATTGAATAAAACCCTAGGGCGAATCTAAAAATTGGCCTTTGCCTGCTGCAGACGCATCAGTCGCCGCTGACGCAGCCAGGGCAGCAGACCACCCCGTTGGGCGGGAAGGATAGCTGGAGCTGGGGCCATTGGAGCAGCCAGGGTCACGGCCTCCGGAACGATCTCATTACGGCGCAGGTTGCGGAATTTGGAACTCGGCCGGCGTGGTACCTTATCCTGCTCCTCCTCCTCATCTTCATCGCGATGCTTGTCCTGGGGCAGAGCCTCGCTCCTGATATTCAGGCTGAAAACGTCACCGCTGTGTGGATCGGACGATAGGTGGCTCACTGTATCCTGCAGGACTCGCGGAATGCGCTCAACCACTTGCAGAGCATCGCGCAGTGGCCGGATTTCACGCTCTGGCTCTCGACGCAACTTTTCCTTGTCGGCTGCCTTACTCTTGATGATCCTGCGAGAGGTGGTCTTCTTGTTCTTCCGGAAACCCTGAGCCTTGCTCAAAGGAGCCGGGCGTGTCAAACGTGGAGGGCTGTGCTCCAAGAACCACGGCTCACGACCTATCAGCGGAGCAGGCTCCTCCTGAACCGCCTGGCGCTTGAAACCCGTCGGCTTGGACTTTTGTGCACGGGTGCCCAGCGGGGAGGGACGCACCAGGGAGCCGGCAAAGTCGTTGAACCACTCCAGGTGATCCACAGATCGCTTGTGGCGCCTGGCCAGATCTACCTCTGAAGTTTTAGAGACCGTCTCCAAAGCATTGCCCGCGAATTGGGCCGACACTTTCTGGCTTGCGGGCTTATAGATGGTAATATTGGAGCGACGGTTCCGAGGTGTTTTACCGGATGAAGAAGCACTCCTGGCCACCAGTTCCCTCTTCTGCTCGAACTGCTGGGCATTGCGAACGAAGCGATTACTACTCGGTCCCTGGATGACGATCTCAAAGGGCAGGTTGAGCGTCTTGGCATTCGTCTGCATGGTGCGGATGCACTCCGTGTCCGAGTTTTCGTCATTGCACTCGCACAGGCACTCCTCGCCACAGTAGAAGCCCAAGCATCCGCAGTGCTCGCAAAGAGCCTTGCAATTCTTCTCCAGCTTCGGCTCTGTAAGGGGATTGACGCGCCGGGTGGCCGGCAAGGAAGTGGTGGCCACTGTGGACGGCGATGCCGCGGTGGTACTTGCATTGCTAGGACCAGCACTGGCCAGCTGCAGCTGAACGAAGACCGCCAGCCAAACGAGTAAAATAGCCACCGTATAGCCGCAGAGGCTGGACGTCCGTATCTTTGCCGGCTTCATCATTATCGGTAGGTAGGTGGGTGCTCCAAGTGAAACTGTGTTGTGGCTGGGCATTTGCTGTGCACAACCGATTTTATAATGCTGACCAGGTGAAATCGTAGATGTTCGTGACTGACAGTTGATTCTCTATATACCTGTTCGCCGGAATTTTCGCTGACTTCGTGTGATCTTGATACATTTCCGAATTGGGTTCTCTCCCACTCTCTCTGTACGCTTCAATGGGCTGATTCCATTTCCATCGCTTTTTTTTTGGCACACTTTGGCGTGCCAAGGCCGGATTCCCGCACTTGAACTTGGCACAGAACAACCAAATCTCTGTTTACAGCATTTATTACAAAAGAAACCAACTAACGAAAAGCACTTGCTCTAACGACGCTTGCCCTTGCCCTTTTTGCCGCCCCCGCCGCCGCCGCCACCACCGCTGGTGGTGCCGCTCGTCTGTGGCTGCGACTGCTGGTGGGACGAGTCGCCAGTCTTGTTCTGGCGCGTCTTCAGCTGCGGAATCTTACTGGCAATGTGCCGCATTATGTCCTCCCGGGAGGTGAACTCGTCGTTGAAGAGCGTACCGTCCGCGTTGCGCAGCTGGACGCGCACACGACCCCGGAAGTGGAGCTCGCTGCTCTTCTCACGGCAGTACTTCATGTTCTCCACCAGGAACTGCAGATTTGTCACCGACAGCACGTCCCGAATCTCGATGTAGGTGGGGTTTTCCACGCAGTTCTCCTTGGGCAGCCGGCGGCCCTCCTGACGCGTCTTCTTGCTGTTGATGTAGGCGGGATAAATGCAGATCCACCTGTGCCAAAAAACAATAATAATGAGACATGTGAGGGCGGACTTTGCTTTGCCAGTACGGGCGGGCCGTTTCCTACCGCTCCATGTCGTTGTGCTTCATCGCGGGATTCCAGTTGTTCCGCGTGGGCGCTGCAGCAGCCATGTTCGTTGTTGGTTTATTCGAAATCGTGTATAATTAACAGAAATAAGCTCGAAAGTTTATTTTCCACGCAGGCAACCAATAGGGATGGGCAAAAGGCATGTCAGTCATCGATAACATAATATCTGAGCAACCAGCCAGTGTGACCAGCTGAAGCGCGGAGAAATCCCGCCCGTTCGGTGGGAAATGGGCAGATAAGCTGGCGAGCACACTGGACTCCGCGAATCAACAAACAACAAAAGACAGACGACACTCGAGCAGCAGGCAACAAACAACACAACAATGGAAGAACTGAACAGCATACTGCAGAAAACCAAAGATAAATCAACGCAGAAGGAGCAGGATGAGGTGCGTATCCCACGGCTTAATCCTTCCGGACCCCTGAACTCTGACATTTGAAAGTGGCGAGCCGACACCAGGGCCCTGTCGCCCTCGGCACCCTCCCCGAAAGACACTAACTAACCAGCTCGTTTGTGGCCTTCTTCTCCTTTTGCTCCACCTTCTTTGGGGTTTATTTACATGTGGCCCACGCACAAATCCCCCGCTCACTCCGCCCACGACTCGACGACGACGACGGTGGCTGGTTATCCAGATTCTGCTGCAGCCCTTCACATACATACAACAGATTCCTGGCAAACAATTCCGCTCCGAGTTGGCCTTGGCCTTCAATCACTGGTTGCTCATACCGGCCGAAAAGTTGGCGCAGATCGGGGACATTGTGCAGATGCTGCACAATTCCAGTTTGCTGTGAGTATATCATTTACTGTTTACACAGATGAGGCCGTAATAATAGCATCCGGAGGGGAGTTATTATTAAATATACAGAGTAATCATTGCATTGCGTATTTTGTTTAATAAATTAATGGCATGGCTTTAATTGAATGTTTTTTGTCAAAAAATGTTAGCTTTTTAGGGACAAGATATTGTACTTACAGAAAAGTTAAAAGTCTTCTTTCTACGTACAACGTCTGTTAAATTTCTGGTCTTGTTTTAACGATAATCAATCAATATACCACGCCAAGAAATCATATTCAAAGTATTTTCATTTTAACCAATACACCTTTTGAAAATTAATGTAAGAAGTAAAAGACCTTTTCAGCCCAAACATCATTATTGAGTTTTCTAATTTACGCCATAAAATAACTATTTTTGTCAGCAAGAAAGAAACAATTGAAAATCTCATAAAAATGCAGTTCCATTACCTGGCACTAATAGAATAACCGCTATTGCATTTATTTTTGAATACCTGTCGATATTGCAGGCGAAACTAATCATGCTTGCGGTGTGCTTTTATTTTAAATGTCGACCTTTGCCTCGTGGCCTGAGTTTTGTTTCTTCTTGTTTTTCATTCTGCATTGTTTGGCTCTTGTTTACCTTTGTTTGTTTTCCTCACCCCGACCCCAAACCAAACCCCCCCCCCCAGAGGCGGCTACGCTACCCTTCCCCTCCTCCAGGCGCTTGTTTCATCTCCGTTCGCACTTGCACACGGCCTGTGCCTTAGTTTTGTATACATTTGGTTTATTTGCTTTTGTTTAGATGGATTCCAGATAAAATGCCTAATCGAGTGTGAACTTTTTCGAGCAAAAGTGCTGCTTGTATACTTATATGTATATAGCAATGGACACTCCTCCAGCGAGAGGAGGATTATCCGAATTGGCCACATATGGGCGCTGCTGGAGAAGCCCTTATCATCCGCAGTTCATTTCCATAACGCACATTATCATGCGGAGTGTGAGTCACACCTCTCCCGCCCAACTGGCGACCTGATTTGGTCATATTGAGTAATGTTCTCGGCTATTTGTGGTGCTGGTGTGTGTGTGTTGTGTGTGTGTGTTTGGCGTGTGTTTGCTTGCCCCCAAATCAATTCCTAAATTTTCATCGTGAGCCCGCAGCTTTTTCTGTTTACAATTGAATTTCTTTGCATTTCATTGCTCGCCTCGAAATTGCATAAATTATTTAGATTTTTCTCCAGTCGAGAGTGTAGGGTAGAGAGATGCGGAATGTGGCGAAGGAGATGAGTTGGAACGTTACAATTAATCTTTGAACCGAGCCAATTGAAGTGTCTGCCGCTCTTCAATTAAAGTCTCTGGCAGAGTCCAGGGATTTTTCCCTATCTGTTATTAGCCAGCAAGTAGCTTCTCTCTATGGGTTCAATCAGGCAGCGAAGCTAATCCCGTCGAGCCTCCGGCCACCTGTCGCCGCCGTCCCCGTCGTCGTCTTCTATTCGAAGGCAAACACTCAGAAATGGCCTTAATTCTGCTTAAAATCCCCAGCATTGTTCCTTGGCAGCAGCAACAGCAGCAGCATTCCTTCTTAGCACCCAGCATTCCCATTCCCCCGAGTGGCCCCCAAGTGTTCTTGATGTTTTTTCGTAATGCATTTTCATATTGGCAAAAACTTAGTTTTACAACGATGCCAACCCTGCGCATCCCTCTCTCCGTTGGTCCGTCCGTCATTCATGCACTTATGCCCATTGTCAGTTAGTCAGCCCGTCGTTAGTCGACAGGCATTGTCACAACTCTTGCCACGCAGCAGTAGCAGCAGCACGCCCACTGTTTTCCCCATTTTCCTCAATATCCTGCTCGTCACCATCCAGGCGTCCTCCAGCAGCAGCCTCTCCCTCCCCGCTCCTTTGTGCGTTGTCGCTTCAACGCCCACGCCTTTATAACACACCATCCAATCCTGCCCTACCACCATCCCAATGCCCATTCCCTGCCAATGGCTTTGCCAGCTTTGGCGGAGCGCAAACATTTTTTAATTACGCAAATGTTGGGCTGCCCAGGGCATCGTAGTTATTGAAGCGACGCCGCCCGGCCTTAAAGTGGGGCTTAAATTTACACATCTATTATGGGGCCAGCGTATGTTATGTTCATAAATATGTATGCTAGCCAGCAGGGGGACACCTATTCGGTTGCCCAGTTGTCCGGGGGGAAGTCAGAGATGGACACGTGACGGCACGGTTCATTCACACTCGAAATGTGATTTTGCGAAATTCTCTTTAAATACGTATAATTACCACATATGGTACGTGCTTCAGTTGTGGCTTGCTAAAGCTTATTTGTTGCTTATAATTAATTGGTTGAGCTGATTAGCAAAGACATGACTAATCGGTTTCCGTTTTTCTAGAAGCTTTCCTTATAAATATTTACTTTATAATAAGAAATACAAAATTTAAGAACTTAAATCAAACATGAAATATTATGCAAGATTTCTATTAACTTTTCTAAGAAAAGTAGACTACCAACTTAACGAAATTAAATCTAATTAACATTATATTAAAGCTTTTTATAAAAATTTAAGAACTTGCAATACAATACAATAAAATTTTAATTGAAAAAAAAAATCAACAAAGAATATGTATAGAACATAAATCTAACACAATTAATGCACAAGAGAATTTAGCCAGACTAATTAAGCTAGGAACATTTTGTTAAGAAAAGATTTTATGGTAATTTATATTTTAATATTTCTTAGCTAAATAACACTTTTAATTGGTTTTACCACGAAAAAGGTAAATCTAATCGGATTCCAATAAAAAAAAATGTTGCTAGGTAAAGTTTGCAGCCAACAAAATGTTGCTAGGAACATGTTGATCAATAAATTCAAATTTTAAAAAAATAGGTTTTAAAAAAATATTTCCTTGCTAAAAACACACTTTTAATTGGTTTTATCATGAAAAAATCAACATAAATCCAACATATCGGAAAGCACAATTAAAGTTTCTAGTTAAAAGTTGCTATGAACATATTGATCGCGTTAACCAAAGCAAACAGCAAACAACTCTAAGACATTATTATATTGCTGCACTATTCTATCCTACTAACCCCAGAAGCAATCCCAACTAGACTTAAAACTAGACGTATGTAACTGCTTTGGACACGATCGGTTAACTGACTGAGCTCTTCAACATGTGTGTTCTTTGATACTAACTTACAGCATTGATGATATTGAAGACAATTCGATACTTCGCAGAGGTGTGCCGGTGGCGCATTCTATTTACGGCGTGGCCAGCACCATAAATGCGGCCAACTACGTCTTGTTCCTGTCACTGGAGAAGGTGCAGCAGCTGGGACACCCGGAGGTATGGCACACGCATAACAAGATCATCATTATGTTCGCATATACATGTTCCCAGGGAATGCAAAGTTACGTGGATTTCTCATTGCAGGCCACCAAAGTGTATACGGAACAGTTGCTAGAACTGCATCGGGGCCAGGGCATGGAGATATACTGGCGCGACAGCTTTACCTGTCCCTCGGAGTTCGATTACAAGCTGATGACCGTGCGCAAGACTGGCGGCCTGTTCATGCTCGCCATTCGCCTCATGCAGCTGTTCAGCACCAACAAGGAGGACTACTCCAAGCTGACGGCTATTCTGGGTCTGTACTTTCAGATACGCGACGATTACTGCAA
Source organism: Drosophila punjabiensis (assembly GCA_008042585.1). NCBI lineage: Eukaryota > Metazoa > Arthropoda > Insecta > Diptera > Drosophilidae > Drosophila > Drosophila punjabiensis. Next base: position 20,396 of record VNJR01012281.1, on the reverse strand, counting down.
TCTCAGTCTGAAGGAGGTGAGTGTGCCGCTGGCAAGCAAGTTTTAATCATTAAATAACGACATTCTGCCTGCGCAGTACACGGAAAACAAGAGCTTTGCCGAGGATCTGACGGAGGGCAAGTTCGGCTTCCCGGTAATCCATGCGGTTCGCAGCCAGAAGCAGGATAAACAAGTTTTACGTAAGTCCAACGTCTTGACCCCAGCCAAAGGCTCTCCATACCACTCATCAACTCGGGGCTTAAATCCACAGACATATTACGCCAGCGCACGCACGACATTGAGGTCAAGAAGTACTGCATCACCTTGCTGGAAAAGCTGGGCAGCTTTCAGTATACACGCAAGGTTCTGGAGACGATCGATGCGGAGGCGCGGGCGGAGGTACGTACTTGAGAAGGAGAAGGACCAGGGGTGACAAGGGTATTAACCTAGTGTCTGGCATCGCATGCCTTTTATGACCTTTGTTAGCTTATCTAAATGGGCTGAGTGAAAATATTGTACTAAGAGCACGGAAAAAGGTCGTAGAAGGTATTGCTGGTTTAAACCTCTCTCATCACTTTTCCCACACCCACCTAAGACTAATGGCCTTCTCTTAACCCACACCCAGGTGGCACGACTGGGCAGCAATCCGTACATGGACCGTCTGCTGAACAAGCTGCTCTCGTGGAAGACCAGCGACAACAATAGCATCACGCAGTCGAACCAAATCAATCACAACAACGTCTCGCGCAACAGCCCCAACCAGAACACGCTCAATTGCAATTAGCAGCCAAAGAGGCAAAAGAGGGAGCAATCGTGAATTGCGAACGGCAGAGCCTCTTTTGCCGCAAATGGGAGACAGCAGCAGCAGCCGCAGGCCTGCCTCAGTGCGGCCCTGTTGCATTTTCTGCAAAAACTGAAGATATTCTAAGATTTACCTATGTACGTTCCCCCTTTGCCAACCCAGAAAGCTCACAGAAGGCCCCTTTTTTAAGTTTAACCAAAAACCAGCAGCAATGAGAGAGAGGATATCAAATGAAAGGAAACATAGGGAGATGGATAAGGAAAGGAAAGGAAAGGACGACAAAACCAACAGCAGCCTTACAGAAAAAAATGTTAAGCCAAAAGTAAATTGATATATAAGCCAAGCTTATCCGTGAGCGGGCAAAGAGCCATAGCACACAGCTTTCCAAGAATTTGTTTATGTTTACGTTTAAATTAGTTTCGCTTTAAAGTTACGTTAATAGTTCTCCCCACACCCCAAGGCGAAATCTCGCAGAGCATTAACTTAATAATAGGATATATGCAATTTTTTTACGCTCTTGTATTTCTAAATGTGTGTGTTTCGTCGATTCTGCAAGCAATTTTCGACTTCTAAGTGTCGTTTTTCTCTAATCCAACTCGGAACTCAGTAATGTGCACTTCCTTTATCAACGTTGTTCCATATTTTAATTGTTATGCAACAAAAAAGGCAATTCGTATACACATACCTACGTACTATGTATTAACGCAAAACAAATTGTTAACGTTTTATGAAGCAACAACTACAAAAATCAACTATATAATTACTTATATATGGAAGTAATGATAATGATGCACTGCACAGCAGATTTTTGCACATTGCACCACCTACAAAATATACACGTACGAGTATATTATATATTATATATAAATATATATATATTTTTATTGTAGTTATACACTGAGAAAAACAAAATGAAAAACTAGAGAAGCGGAGAGTAACCAGATTGCTGAAGAGATCATAAAAACAAATTGTAAACTATGCAAAAACATTTTACGGTAGGAACGAGGACAACTAATAGCCGAGAATTTACAGTGCACGCCCAGGGAAGAGCACCAGCAAGCGCACCTAACATTTTGCCCACATACCAACTATTGAAGAAGCATTGAAAAGCATATTGTAAATGTATTTAAATAAATATTTATGCCAAGTTGTCAGCTGAATGAGTTTTTTTATACAGTGTTAAAGTCGTCCTTCGCAGAATTTGCCTGCAAAATCTCACTTTCATCTATGAATTTATATTCTTTACACATTTATTTAAATAGAAAACTAACAATACGAACCTTCTACGTTATGAAATATATATTATATTACAATATAATTAGTCTTAAGTTATTTCTGCTTCGCAAGAGACTAAGTATCATGCTCAATCATATCCATTAGCTGCAGAAACTCCTGCGAAGCCTCATCTACCTCATCCACCGGAACAAACTCCTCGTAATCGTCATCCTCCTGAGTAGTTAAGTATATTATTAGTTTCAAAATAACTAAGTTAAACTGTAATTATTTTTGGACTCACCTCGAAGCCAAAGCAGTTGGTAGCACTTATCTTATTGGTCGCACTCGGCTCCCGCTTTACCACAACGTCCTCGTCGCCATTAACCAGCTCCACGACCATCAGCTGGCCATCATCGCCCTGCAATTCGAGGGTGAAGTCCGAGTTGTTTGGCTCTTCCTTGATGTGGAAGGTCTTCGTGCCGGTTTGCGTCCGTAGGCGTTTATTGATGATCACGGGCCCCTTGTCGGCGTCCGACTGCTGGGCCTGCTTATTGATGATGACGGGTTTCGGCTTCGGCTTGGCCGACATTTGCCTCGTGACATTGTTGGGAATGAATTCCGGGTCTCCGTCTTCCTCGTCAGAGTTGACGATTTCGGCCAGGTCATAGCTCTCCGGGTTGTCTTCCTCAGCATGTTCTTCCGTGCTTTGAAGGTCCGTGTGCTTGACCAGTTTGACGATAGTTCCGTCCTTCTTGAGGCGTAGATTCCTGCCCATCTTCAGTCGCAGCTGCTTCTCGCGGATGTCCACCGAATTGTCGTGCAGCTCCATGTGCCGCATCAGATTACCCTTGTGCGTGAAGCTCCTCGGACAGCTGGGGCACTGGTGCACCTTGGCGCGTGGCTCCGGTGGCTGGTACTCCGCGTCGTGCAATAGGTTTATGTGGCGCCGCAGAAGCTGGCGCTGGCGGAAGGCCATCGGACATTGCTCGCACTGGAACGGCTTCTCGTCCAGGTGGATGAGCATGTGCGAGTCCAGGTGACGCTGGGTCACCGACGCGTAGCTGCAGAGGGTGCAGCGATAGCACTTCTCGCCCTCGTGCGACTTTACGTGCAGCTTGTACTGGTAACGATCGGGCAGCTCCTGGCCACAACGGCGGCACGTCAGCGGCTGATCCGAGGTGTGCATGTGCTTGATATGGATGCGCAGATCCGCCTTGCGTCCACAGGTCGTGGGACAGAGGGTGCATTGAAAGACCGGCTTGTCCACCACGCTGTGGATGAGCTTGTGTGCTTTCAGGGAGTTGGACTGCGTGAACCGTGACTTGCATATGTCGCACTGGTACTTCTTCTCACCCGTATGGATCACCAGGTGACGCTTAAGCTTGAACATGTCCTGGGACGCGTAGGTGCAGTGCGGACACTGGAACGGCCGCTCACCTGTGTGGCAGGTCATGTGGCGACGCAGCTTGGTGAGCTCAACGCTGGCGTAGCTGCACTCCGTGCACTTGTGGGGCTTCTCCTTGGTGTGCTTGTAGCGCGTATGACGGATCAGCTCGCCGCTGGTGGTGAAGGCGTTCTCGCAGAACTTGCACTTGTGCGGCTTCTTGCCCAGATGCGTATTCGTGTGATTGACCAGACCAACGTTCGATCGGAACGACCGCTCGCATATGGAGCACTTGAAGGCGGGCTCTACGTCGTGCGTCCGACAGTGGCGAGTGATGAGAAACTTCTTGTTGGACGTGTACGAGCACTGCGAGCAGGAGTACTGCTTAACTCCAGCCTTCTTTGCGGGAGACGCATCCGACTTTAGCTTCAACTGCTTGCCGGTCAGCACAAAGTCCAAGTCCTGCTTGTCATCTGCCTCTTCAGCCGACACCACTGCGGCATTGTCCTCGAACTCGTACACCTCATCCTCGTTGGGTCTTAGCACCGAGTTGTCCGCCTCAACGGCAGCACTATCCACGGTGTAGTCTGCGAGATCAGCCAAACCGGCTGCACTGATATTGGGGTCATCAACTAACTCCTCAATCTCCCGTTCCAGATCGATAGTTTCCGATTTCGGCACGGCCGGTGTTTTTCTGGGTCTGCCCCTCTTGGGTGTGGCTACGGGTGTGGACGCAGGTTTAGGTGCTGGAGGCGGGGGCATATCCACTGGCTTTGGCCTTGCTGCTGCTGCTGCTCGCGCCGGACGGACGCTGATAGGCTTCGGTTCCGGTGTGGTCTTGGAAGCGGTGCCTTTTGGTGGTGATTTCGCAGGGCGCAAATTAATGGCTACGGAAAATGCGTCGTGAATTTAACATATCCTATGGACAAACCATGGAAATACCTACCTTTATTGGTGGCCTTGTTGGTAGCCGATCGTGTGTTTTTTCCGGGTTTTTCCGCCTCTCTCTCTTTAAGCTTCTTCTGCAGCTCCTTCTGCTTCTTGGGCGTCGTTTTGATGTAGCAATTTCCCTCGTCGTCTATAAAGTACTTGTCCTCATCGAACTCCTCCTCCTCGTCATCTTCTTCGCCTTCTGCATCTACGGCCGGCCTCTCTTCCTCCTGATCCGTGTCATCCTCGAAGGTCAGGTCTCCGTCCTCCGCGTCAATGGCCTTCATGATCTTGTTCACCACCTTGTCATCGCTGCTCTCCCCAATTTCCTTGTGGAAATTATTGAAGAACGACTTCAGGTTCTCTGCATCATCCGCTTTTTTGGCTTTCCTCGGCATTCCTGTACGGATAAACAATGTTTGGTTTTGTTGACCAACTTTTGGAGGGCAGTGTACGGTGGCGACACACAGCGGGCGTTGTGAGCCCCCAAGAGGTGGCGTTTATTGATTTCTCAAGCCTAAAACCGCCTGTTTTAAGGCTCACCATTCACTTTATACCTACTGAGAGAGTCCCAACAGCAATATAAATTTAATTACGTTCCCGATTCACTTATTTTTAATTGTTAAATTTAGGCGTTCTTTGTAGTGCAATTATTTTCCGTCGAGACAGCTGCGTATTTCTAATAAAAGATGGCGACATGTAGCATCGTTCGCGCCAGTTATCGATTGAGGTGGCACTATCGAATGCAATAAACATCTAGAGCAAACGTGTTTTAAAATTAATTTAATTTACATTTGCTAGCTACCGTACATAAATATGATATTTGCCCATCTTTGGGGATAGGGGCAAAAATCAGAGCAATTATAATTTACTATCGGTGATTGGGAAATGTTCCCACAATCCCCAGTTATGAAATAAAATATAAAAAACTCAACAAAGGCGTTACTATACTTAACACACAAAATAATAATAAGAGGAATTAACATTCTTCATAATAAAAATAGAAACAAAAAATAAATTAAATACAAATAACAACACAAACATTTTAACGATATTTCTTAATTTGTGTTGTATGAGATATTATTAAATTATTAAACATTATAGAGGCACGGGAGCATGCCATGATTACAGAATTATTCTTGTATAATTGATTACAGCACATTTATGTACATTTTAAATTTTGTTTCGCCATGTGACAATTTAAAAATTATAAAATTCCGATAATTTGGTTATATCGATAGTGTGACTTTAACGATATATTCAGCCGGCATTTTACCATCTGCCGCTTCCCGCGCATTTCTTAAAGATAAACCAACATTTTTCCGGCTTGCTACTCGGTTTTCACTCGTTTGAAAACCACCGTAGCAACAAAACGTGTAATCTGCACACCGGTACTGATTCCTTTGTAAGTTCCTGCAACCGCGCTCCGTAGTCAGCGTCCATAACCTTATACATTTGATACAGTTTCGGAACCTAACATTGTGAAGTCCTCCCACCGAGACAGCAGAGAAAAATGCCGCGACGAAAGGCCCAGCCGAACAACAATAATGATGGAGAGTCGGATGCGAAGCCCACGCCTGCTAAGCGCTCCCGGGTCGCGTTCCACTTGGACCTGCCCACCCGGCGGACGACGGTTGGCAAAGTGCTGGTCTGCGGCATGGGCGACATCGGCCAGCTTGGTCTCGGCGAAGATGTAATGGAGCGCAGGCGTATGAGCCCGGTGGAGGACATACCGGATCCCGTGGATATCTGTGCAGGCGGGGTGCACAACCTGGTGCTGACCAAGAACGGAGATATTTACTCGTTTGGCTGCAACGATGAGGGCGCTCTAGGTCGCGACACCAGCGAGGAGGGCAGCGAGTCAAGGCCGGGGCTGGTCGAACTGCCTGGCAAGGCACTGCGCATTTCGGCGGGAGACTCGCACTCGGCGTGTATCCTGGAGGACGGGCGCGTCTACGCTTGGGGCTCTTTCCGCGACTCGCACGGCAACATGGGCCTCACCATCGACGGTAATAAGAGAATGCCCATCAACTTACTGGATGGTCAGTTGTGCAACAGCATCGCATCTGGCGCCGATCACTTGGTGATCCTAACCACCACTGGAAAGGTGTACACCGTGGGCTGCGCCGAACAGGGACAACTGGGCCGTATCTCGGAGCGTTCGGTCGGCGGAGAGGGTGAGTCACGCAAACACAAACACAATACAAAAGTTGTAATTAAACGACCATTTTGCAGGCCGTCGTGGTAAGCGTGATCTACTGCTGCCCGCCCAGGTCATCGTCAAGCGCACCAAACCGATGGAGGCTATTTGGGCCACAAACTTCTGCACCTTCATGCGCGAATCGAGTACACAGATCATCTGGGGCGTGGGTCTCAACAACTTCAAGCAGCTGGCCCACGAGAAGGATATCGAGCGCGTGTTAATTCCCCTTAAAACAGATTTAAAGGATGTCAAACAGATTGCCGGCGGCATTCATCACACCATTGTGCTAACGACAGACCTTAAGTGTTCCGTTGTGGGTCGTCCGGACTACGGTCGCCTGGGTCTGGGCCCAGACATGAAGGAAGTCGTGGCCAAATTGATGCCTGTCACCAAGCTAAAGGAAAAGATCGTCTACGTGGGCTGCGCCGAAATCTGTTCCTATGCCATCACCGAAGACGGCAAACTCTACTCTTGGGGCTTGGGCTCGAACAGTCAGCTGGGCATGGGTGATGGCGAAGACATGATGGAGCCAGTCCTGGTAGTCAGCAAGAATACACAGAACAAGCGCGTACTGCTCGCAACCGGAGGGGGACAGCATGCTATTTGCCTGGTTGAAGCGGATGAGCAGGAGCCGTCGAGCAGCAGCAACGGCAATAGGGATAAGTCACCGCCATCAAAGGACGATGACAAGAAGGATAAAACGACACAGCCAACGCCCAAGAGTAGCGATAAGAGCGACAAGGTCGATCAGGCGAAGAATGAAAAGGCCAAGAAGCCGGCAGTCAAGCGAGGATCCAAAAAAACATAGACTTGCACTTTACCAACGAACGTTGACTCTTTTTCAGTCGCATTTTGGCGGCTTTTCATTTACGCTTACCCCTTAGACGTTATCCGTTGACACTTTTGATTTTTCGTTTACATTATCCTAGGAACTCGCTTTTCAGTTGCAACAAACTATTTCAATCAGTAATTGTTTATTAAATAAATACGTTTTGAATACGAAACCGTAATAAATTTGTATTTGAACGCAAAATGAAACTAAATTGAGATTTATTTACAAACTAATCAACTTTGATCAAACATTAATTCATCGGTTTCTGCTTTATATATTATACAAAAGACATATCCTACACACAGTTTATTATTAATAATTCTTGGCCCAGGCAGGGAGCAATGGGAGAGGCGATAGCCGTTGACGAGAGCTACGAAATGCAAGGGCAGTAAGGAATCCCGGAATAATATCAAGAAACACAAACTCGCTACTTCTAGCACATATATGAAGACCTAAAGATGTATGTATATATATATTTTGGGGTGGGTTGAACTGTACGAAACTCAGGTAAGAATGGAAAAGGGTTTTAACATTTTCAGTTTCCACTTGGATTTTGTAATAAAATACTTTCTCGAATATGCGTACAGTTGCCAAGTAAAACATTTAAATCTGGGTAACAAATCGGGCCCTTTAAACAGACGTGGGTTTTGGCTTAACTAAGAGTAGTAACACGGCTGCCGATTGCCTCTGGCTCCTGAGTCGTATGTGGCTAGGGAAGTGGTAGTGGTGGTGATGCTATTGCTGCCATAGTTGCTTCCCAGGTAGAAGCTCACGAACAGGATGCCAAACAGAAGCGACAGCGAGAGGACGACGCGCACCAGCTTCCGGGCAAAGGCAATGAGGCCAAGCAGATGGCCTCCAGCTGCAACGCCACCCAGCTGTTGGTCGCGGGAGCCGTAAATGTAACATCTGCGGCATAGCTCCAGCTGTGCCTGAATAAGCGCCTCGAGGCAGTCGTCATCGGTATCGCTCCAGTCTAGTCCCAGATCCATTAAATCCAAAGCACAGGCGCAGTAGTTTTCTATCTCTTGGCAGTCGCGGTCTTGGTCGCGCTTTTTATTATTGTGGTCGTCGCGGTTGACATCGTTCAACTCCTGCCTGGTCAGATTGCACGGTGATAGTAAATATTATTTTTTATGGCAGGAGTACGCAGTCGCCTTGGGGCAAGTACCGGCACCAGGGTGAGCGTGACCCAACTGCTGGTACATGAGGAAGCTGAAGCCGGCGAAGAGCAATACCATCAGCGCCAAAGTTACATACTGCAGGTTCTGTGTGAAAGCCAACTGCCGGGCTATCACTTCCGAAGCATTGTCCCCCTGCTAAACGGTAATATGCATAATTAATACATTTTCAGGTTTAATTCTCCTTGAGTTACTTACAGTATTGCCCTTGCCGCAGTCGACACTGGACCTGTTGGCCTTGCCTTGACCATCCGCTCCATTTTTGCCGTCCTTTTCGTCCTGCTGACAACAGACCAGGCGGTGCTGCTCCACGTCCCCTGCATTGGGAGTTTTATTACGCCACATATCGGTCACATCACAGTTCCCATCTGGCACCTCCATGGCCATCACCAGAAACTTGTCCTTGTTTTCGCAGCTCAACTCATGCTCAGACTTCAACCAAATGTTGATTGATGCAGCCTGATTCGGCTGTATAATGCCACATCGCGGTCGCACTCGGAACTTCTCTGGTGATGTGGTTTGGATCTGCAATGGGACCAGGAAACCAGATTAATTCGGGACTTTAATGAGCGCTGGAATCAACTGCTTACCTTATAGGTGATGGCCGTCGACTTGGAAATTGATTTCAGGTTCAGCGTGGCCTCGGCATTCTTCGAGTTAAAGCTTAGAAACTCCTTCGGGTTCACTTGCAACATGCCTAATCAACAAACGCAACGCAACACACCCCTCGGTTTAGTACTATTTAAATATTTTTTAATTTTGTTTTGAGTACATACAAATTTTGCTAAACGAGAAAAGTAACTAACAATTGTTTGATCAATTTAAACGTATTAGATTATATTTACAAGGCTTACTAATATGAGCCTTTAAACCTAAAACCCTTTGGAAGAAGAGCATTGTTGAAACAGTTTTAGGAATTGTAATTTCAATGGCCACTTTTTGAAAAAGTTGTGCTACCTTTTAAAACAACTATGTATTCAAACTGCATTTTCAAGACTCAAGCTAAAAATTATACAATTTCTGACGAGCCATACAGATATAGTAAATATTCTACAATCTATATGCTTCTTAAATCGAACTAAACTGTGGATATTGTTCATTTGATGGCAGACTTACCCTCGGATGGAGTGTGCATCTCGTTGATGTTGGACTCCTTCAGTACCATGGTAGTGGGGCTGGCAAAGGTGACCTGTCGATTAGAGGGAATGCGTTCAAATGGCTATTTGAGAGGGGATTATGTATGCTAGTTGTGCCTGGTCGCCCCCGCTTTCCACCCTTTTTCTGTGTCGAACGTGCTTTTATGTGTCATTTTCACAAGGGCCGCCCTCTATTCTTGGGCACCCTTGAGCTCGCATTATTGGCGAAGGTTCCACTTGGATCGGAGGTCGCTCTGTAAATTGGTTTGATTCGGTTCTCAGCCGGATACGGTTGGGGATGCTGGGTGAGTGCGGGTCTTAGGATTCATATTTGCTTCACCGTATCATGGGCTTTCTGTGGGGGAATCTTGTTCGGCACTTATCACTGCGCACTGCACCTTCCAGAGAACTCACGTAGTTGAAGCGCCCGGGCTCAGACATCAGTCACACACGCCACTGGCACGGAGTTTAAGCCCGGAACTTGACTTGAAACTTAAAACCATAGAGTTAAATCCGGACTTTAGGAATTTGGATTTTGCCCAGTTGCACTTAATACGCTGGCGAGCAAGTTGGCAGCCCTGGCACTAGGACGTGGTCTCAACGCGTTAGTGAATTTTTTGCCGATTTAACTAATTATATTTCAAATTTAAAAATATTGTTTTTTAAATGTATATGTAAATAGGGTAAAAAATAAAAAATAAGTTGGAGATAAAGTCATACTAAAAAACTATTAATTGTAAATATCGAAAAGAGTGTACCCGATGTTGTTATCGATCGGGCTTGAACGAGGATCATTAACTAATAAAGAATATGTTAAGTGAAGAATAAACTAAAATTCATAGTTTAACATTTTAAATAACTAAAACTATTATTCATTTAGTATTTTTACTATAAGTCTCACTTTATTTGCCAACTTAAGGCGGGCTTGAGAAATGAACTAGTTTACTGGTTCATTTCCGAACAATGGTTCGCAACTGTCACCTTCAACGGGCAGAAATTTAAAACAAAAGCATTTTTTTTCATTATTTTCTTTGAATTTAACTGAATAAACAAACAACAGTTGTCTTTTGTTAAAAGGCAAATATGCAACAAGGAAAAACCCTTTTTGCTTGGAATGTAAATTCGATCGGCATCACATTTCTTTATTGTTTTGTTTAGGTTACACGTGAGGCACACATGATCACCAGTTATAATCAACCGTATTAAACTGGCATTAATTTCATTATAAAGGAGTTTTCGTAGTTAAATGATTTATTTCTCTTTTAATGAGGTACACAGGTTGCTTTACAATGAATTTATATGAGACACTTTGCGAGAGTTCACTGTACACACACATACACATACCCTAGGCATTTTTTTTATTATTGAAGAATGAATATCAATTGGTACAACAATAGCAATAACAGTGCAGCTTCTGCCGTTTGTTTTCTCTTTGCGCTTTTGTCCTTTTACTTATTTGTTAATAACAATTAAAGATTGCAAATGTCCATGACGATTAGCACTGGTTTTTTTTAAACAATCGCACGATTAATGAGGTTGCGTTGGAATGTATGAGTTTTTTTGACTAGTTTCTTTCGTTGTTGTCGCGCAAATGTGTGGAATAATACAACTTAATGAAAAGCACACCCAAAAAGCGATGAGCTTTTGAGAAAGCACAGTTGGTGGTTCTGTCCCGCTTGCTCTCCCTCTCGGCGATCAGCTTCTTCCAGCTGTTGTTGTTGTTGCTTTCTCCGTCTTGCGTAAAATGAACTGAAACTGTAAATGAGTGAGAGTGAAAGAGTGAGAGAGTGAGAGAAAGTGCATTAAACGATGACGTTGCGTGGGTGTAAACAGTGTGTGTGGGTGTGTGCGGAATGCTTGAGTCGACAGATAATACGCGCTCTGGGAACCATTTACACACGATACAAACATGTAATGTTCTAATCCCAGTGAAAATGTGTGTCCTACATTTTACGGGTCAACGCTTCGTGGTCCCAAGCTGACCACTGACCCAAGCCAGGAGCCGAAAGTTTAGCAATATGTCAAATAAAGGGCTATAAATAGCCGCAGTAATGTTTTGCCCACAGACTGCGGCAAAGGAAAACCCACAATACACTTGGAAAAAGCATAAAAAAAAAATTTTAAAGGAAGTAAATATTTAAATTCTATAATTATTTCAAATCAATTATCTTTGATATTAACCAATTTTTAAAATATCTTGCTAAGGTTCCTAGCATTGGGAAATAGTCATTGTAATATGGTAAAACCCGAAAACTATTATTCACAGCTTACTTAAGGCGATTTTTCAGAATATTGAAACCTCGAAAAAATAATTCTTGTGATCTCCAAAGCTAATCAATAACATTTTCTAATAAAACTTTCAAAAATCGGTATTATAATAACTTCTTTCAGTGACCGGGAACAGGGTCTCGGTTAGCTCAGCTTAGTGGTCAGTTTTTGGGGACAGGCAACTCACGCAGGACACGCGAACAGCGCACCCTAAATCAATACACGCCAAGAATGTAAATCAATTATGGAGAGAGGTCCTTTGAGGTGGCTCGCGTGCGGTTTCGGAAAAAGCAATTAGTCGACCGACGACCGGAGGACCGCAGACCGACTTCTTCCGGGAGCTGGCGTGTCCCAGGGAACACGCCCACAGCCGGACACTTGGTCATCCAAACACCGTTTGAGATTTTGTCTATTGTTTGGTGTGTGTTGTATCTGCCCAGCTCAGTCACTCACCTTTCGGTCCGCGAACTGCTCTTCCTCGCCGGCATTAGCGGGGGCCACAGACTTGGATGTAACCTGCCTCGCCTCCGGCACAAAGCTAAATTCGTAGTTATCGCCTCCTCCCCAGCTGGCTAGGCATTTGTCCTTGGTTATATACTGGGTGATGTCCTTCTTTGATATCATTTTCAAAATCTCAACCGCTTTCGGCGGCAGCAGGGCCTTGATGACCTTAAAGGCAGCTAGAAAAAGGGGATAGAGACGACGTCAGGGTCACGGTTAAAGTTCAAAGTTGAACCAGTGAAACAAAGAAAATTAATCGCAGGAACATTTAAGTTTTAGCTTAACTCTGGATTAATTAGCTTTAACTCTTTAAGCAGCTTTTTTACTCTAAACCATTTGGAAATTCTAAGAAATCAAAATATGATCCCTTAGCTTACTCACCATTTAGGATCCATGCCAGCTCATATACCAAAATGTAATTCAAGCAATTGGGATAGTACAGCTTAAAGGTCTCCACGATACGCTTCACAAAGTCCAGATCCATAGTAGCCAAACCCGTGCCCGCCATGTCGAAAAATATGGTCAACTGGGTCATGTGCTGCTCCCTCTGGGTTCTCTCAACCCAATAGACAACGATGCGGATGAGCTCATCCAGGTTTTTGGTCTTGTTGTGCAAACTGACGCGGAATACCAGCAGGGGCTTTCCATCCACATCGCTGCTGTGCACGAACACCGATCCCTCCTTCAGATACTCTTGATTTAGCTGGCTCTCGTTAAGATCATTGGCCCCATAGGACTGGCGCCAGGCACAGGTCTCCCACAGCTTAGTGAAGGACGTATCCATGTCAAGATCGTGCATTTCCAGGAATCTCTGCAGCCAGACATGATCGTTGCGAATGCGATCAATATCGGTTGCATGGAAGGGCACTGACATGAAATGGGTAAAAAGAGATTATTGGAATCTTATCTGTACTTAAGGTACTATTAAGTTTTTATGATGTGATATGGTTGGTGTTCTTTACCTATCTGGAATAACCATGAACTGTTATTTCTTATCTTCTAGGGACTATCAGCATAACCTTCTTGACATATTTAACGCAAAGTTACAGATTAATTAATATTTTTAACAAGGTGCTATTTCGTATCTTTGTTTACCTAAGAGGTACTTGTGTATAATTTTGGAACAGATAAGGAGCATATTGATAAATATATATGATTCTCTTAATAGAAATACAGGAAATAGACATTATACTATAACCAGTCAGATGTTTTCAGAATATATAAAAGAGAGAGCTGGTAGTATTATTATTTCTTAAATAATGTACTTCCGCTTAAACTTTGGCCTCTCGCCACTTAACCTTTTGCCGATGGAAGCCACCTGGACTAATCACTAATCAGCCAGTCCGTTTCTATATTTAGATATTGGGGTAGCTATAGCCCAGAGGGTTCCAAGTTCAAGTTCAGAGCTTTCACTTGAGTGCACTCACGGCGACAACTTAATCGCCGGGCCTGAGCCAGGCTAAAGTTGTTTTATTTGCTCAGTTTATTTGCCTGACTCAGTCGGAATTGGCAGCTGCATAGCCGATTAACAGTACACTGCCATATTCCGGGCCAAGAATGAAAAACCCGTCAACTATTATATATTATATAGAGTTGATTGCTGATTGCTTTGCCAGTTAATGCACGTTGCACTTTGGATTGGGCGGGGGCGCGAAATATCTCACCTGATGGCGGTGACGATTCGTATTTGCTGTTGAACCTGTCCCGCAGTTCCTGGATTTGCTGCGGGGTCGTCTCCTTGACCTTGATGCCCATGGTGCCAGCTACTTAGTTATTCGTCGTAATCCACGCACACTCGAACCCAACCACAACTGTCGAGAGACTAAACATTGAACTGTGATTAGGCGCGGCGGAGTGGCACTTCGGGTGTTCCTATCGCCAGCGTCTAATCAGTAATCCACTTTCACTGCGATTAGATTCGGGCCACAAATCAATCGCTTGTCGTGCCAAGGTACAACAGGTACAAGTACACAAGTAGGTATCGGAGCTATTGGAGCTATCGGAGCCACCTCCAAACAAGTGCATTCCACGAGCGCCTGCGACTAACTGACCAGGCGGCACGACCAGGCGACTAACGGTGTCGACATCAGCGAAGCCATTAGCGATCGGGGGGATCGTTGGCAGTCGGCTGGCGTGCGGTTCGTATGTGGAGCACCTGTAAGCCAGGTAGCGCCTCCCAAAAGGGCAGACCTCCGGCCTGCCCCCGCCAGCTGCTGCAATGGAACGTGATCGCGTGGGACGCGCCACCTGCATTTCAATTACCTTTACTATACTCTCTATACATATATAGATCGTAAACGATTGAGTGGAAGCTCCGACAAGCTTTGAAATGAGTGGAAAAAGAAACGCCGAGGTCAGGAAAATAAATATCGTATTATTTACACTATTATACACAATTTAGTGTTTGGTTTTTAAACAAATTTATAGACGTATTCATCATTGCCGCCCCAGACCTTGAGGCAGTTGTCCTTGTCCACATACTCTTCGATGTCCTTCTTGGTGGTCACCTTCAGGATCTTCAGGGCTTCGGCGGGCAGGAAACCCTTGACAATCTTAAAGGCAGCTAAAACGTATAGAGAAATTCCAATTAATATTCATAAAAACTAGTAGAAAAACTCATATTAAACACACCATTCAACAGGAAGGGCAGCTCATGCACCAGGATATAGTTGGGTGCATAGGGGTACTTGGTCTCGAAGACACCAATAATGGCCTTGATAAACTCCAGATCTAAGTTGCTCAATCCAGAGCCAGTCATGTCCATGAAGATGGTGATCTTGCCCAGGCCATTCTCACGCTCCAAGCGCTCCACCCAATAGACGAGGACTCGCATGAGGTCCTCCTGATTCCTGCTCTTTGAGTGCATCTTGATGTTGAGGATCAGCAGGGGCTTGCCATCCTTGTCCTTGTTGTGCACATAGATGGAGCCATCGGTGAGGTACTCCTGGTTCACATTATTCTCAGTGATATCGTTCACACCGAAACTCTTACGCCAGACGAGATTGTCCCAAAGTCGGATCTTGCATTTCTCCAAATCCAGCTCATAGATCTCGAGCAATTTGGTGATCCAGACATCGCTGTCGTTCAGCCGCTTCAGGTCGTTGGGATGGAAGGGTTCTGGTATGATTTATATCATTTATCAATATTATTAAAAGAACATTCCCTATAGATTTCCTGTTTGTGGGGGTCTTACCTGATGGCGGCTCTTTCTCCATTCTCTGGAGAATGTGCGTCCGGACTTCGCTGATTTGCTCGGCGGTGGGCTGCTTATCTGTGGACATGTTGCTGCTTGGATCTGCTCGAATTCAATGAAGGAACCCCAACTGAGTGCTGGACTTTATATCAGTAGCTACTCCTTATCGCTCCCTGCGCTAATCTAAACAGTTCTAAATCTGGGGGTTTTGCTAGATCTGGAAGTGGGGGAACTCTGGAACTGAAAGTGCTGTCGATCTGACAGCGATGTCTAACCAGCGAGCGAGCTAATCAACGACTGACAGAGCCAATGCAGCCTCAAACGCCCGACGATGAGATCGCTGAGAGCGCTATATGTATTTGTTCTCCAATTGTGCTCCGCTTTCGGTGCGATCATGTAAATGACTCAATGCGGGTGGGGGGGCCAGCCACTGCTCCGCCACTGCGGGCCGTTCTTTAATCAATATAAAAATAAAAAGAAAACAAAAAACACATTACCCGCACACCGAGGAGGGGGCTGTCACTGCCCCTGCACCGTGCCCCCTTCAATTGCGATAAGCGGCGTAAACTCGGGAACGGGCAATGTTTATGGTTCGTGCAGGCAACTCTTCGGGAATTGCTTTTTGTGACTTACTGTGGTTTTCCTTACTTGCTGACTTGTAGGTATATAAATACATATATCTGCTTTTTGAGGGGGTGGTGGAATATCTCTGCGGTTTTCTCGAATCAATTTGATATAGTAAGGAAAGCCAACTCAGCCAAGTTATTCCCCTTCGAATCATTGAGACGAAGATTGCGGGGCTATGGCTATGGCTGTGGCTGTGGCTGTAATGGATATCTAATTAGTAAGGGATCGGCAATAGTTACGGTTATTATTTTTGCATTGCTTGGAAATTATTACTGCTAATACTGTTAATAATAATATTGTTTAATTGTACTTTTACATAATTGCCCTTAGTCATAATGCATGTTGAGCTAATTAATTTAACTATGCTATTTATTTACCTCAGTATATCTATTTTTTATTGTTAACTCATCGTTTGCTGAATAACCAGATAGGAAGTTCAGAGGTTTCGTATTTTACGTTGACTAATGCTGACTTTTAGGAAACCTATAATTGATACCAGATAGAATATTAACGTCATCATGATGACTTAATTTACCACTAATTATTTAAAGCTAGAGAACTTAAAACAATACTCACTTCTAACAATTATTCTAACAATAATTATTATCTATACAATGATGTTTAAGAATATAATATTATTGTAAAATAATATTTACTACACACTTCAGATGAATACAATTTTTTTCTTTATAGTACAAAATTACTTGGTGGCAAGGAAACTCTTAATATTACATTGAAAATAATTTGTACTATTGATTCAGATTGATTAAGAAAGTTTATACTCTTTAAAGCGTAAATACAGTATCAGGTTTGTTATTTATTCAGGCGCTAATTTTTAATCCCTAATATTATCTTATCAAAAAACTAAATTTAATTTGTTGTCAAGTTGTTTTTTGATTACCCTGATAGTCTATCAAAGTTCAAGTTTCTATTATTACTCTTTAATGCATTCATACCAGTTGCAAACTTTTTTTTATGGGCGTGGATAATTACTGGGAAACGTTGTATGTACTAAGTAATTGGTTATTAAAGTAACACGAGACTCGTTTTAAGACTCAAGTTAATTACTAGCTTGCTTTTTATTTAAAAGCACAATTGCAATTAGAAATGCCGAATATCGGGGTAAATGATTAAATTAAATTTAATCAAAACTTGGAAGTTTATACACTCAAACGAAAAGTTGTCAAGGCATTGAAGAAACAAGTCTTTCAATAATTTAAACTTTAAAATAAATATAAAAACGTTATGCATAAATGCCGATCCGATCTGGCCCGTTCCGACTTATGAGTGAGTGTATATAAAAGACTATCTGCAAAGTTTCATTCAGATAGCTTCAAATCTGAGGGACTAGTTTGCGTAGAAACGGACGGACAGGCGGACATGGCTAAATCGACTCGGCTGTTGATGCTGATCAAGAATTTATATACTTTATAGGGTCGGTGATGACTCCTTGACTCGTTGCAAACTTCTGACTGAAATTATAATTTCGAGTGATGTTTCTTTAAACAAAACAAGTGTATCGATGCCGCAAAAAAAAAAAAAAAACATCAATAATCGACTCTAATTTGGGCGCTCTTCCAAGATACGCCATGACTGCAGTATTTTTTATTTTTACATATTTTATATAATTTTAATTAATTAATTTTTTTAAGGAATATTTCCGGCGTTCCTTGATACATCCGAAACCTAAAAGGCCCGGAGACCACCCTAATGCTTTGGCTAGATACCTAACAGCGAAACCTAAAAGAAGACTAAAAAAATGTCACCCAATCGACCTCCCTAAATGGGTCATAACCTAAATGTATATGTACATATATAAATTTATATAAGTAAAAATATATAAGTATCTAAACGTATATAAGCATAAATATACATATGTTACTAGTTTGAGGTGCCTCAGCGGCAACAGAAGGCTTGTTTATACTAAATAAAAATTCATAAGAGAAAAATATTGTAATTATAATTTTGGAGTTTTATTTAATCGCTCAACAAATATTTATTATTATTGTGAGCGAAAAAAATTACACTTTAAAAATAATTATTAGTTTTTGATCGGCATTTATTCGCTGAAAATATAGCTCATAGTCCAATATCTACTTTCTTAGAAGTTTTAGAAATTATAAAATTAAAATGTGCTTACAAAAAATCCAGACAAATCCAAAAAAACATATTCTTAATTTAAAAAAGTTATTTTTTCTAACTTAGGAAGCTAAATTTGTTTAAGAATATACTCTCTTTCAATTTTGATCAATTAAAAAATTTCTTAATGTATATATGTTGAATAAAACATTTTTGAGATCTTTAAAGTATTAAAATTTTTCAATGTAAAATTTTTTCAGTCTCCGAAATATATTTCATCACATATTTTCAGCTAAATGACAATTATTTATTGCAATTAAGTTCGCGAATATCGCAATAGATAATTTAATAAAATCTAATCAATTTCTGAACTCAATATGCGTGTGTTGCGCTTTGTTATTGTTGACATTGAAAACGGATGCGAGAGGCAATAACAAAGCCGAAGCATTTTACATATCGAAAGCTCTACGAAATAGACCCCTTCTCCTGTCCCTGCTTCCCCCGAAATAGCCGATATCCCCCGCCATTTGGACCAACATCCCAGAACTTTCGCCACCGAGTGGCGCTGGCGGCCCAGTTGTGATGTTTACGTGAAAACGTGCGTTTGGAGCAGCGACCACGTCCTCGCCGTTTCAGTCCGATGCGGATGCAGTGCAGCCAGTTGTGAGCCCCCCCAGTTCCCGAAATGAAGTTCGCCGAGCATTTGACGGCGCACATAACGCCCGAGTGGCGAAAGCAGTACATAAACTATGAGGTAAGTGCCGAAAATCGTCGTTCTAAGGTGCGGAAAAATCTGTATCCGTGTAGATACACGGACGAGTTAGTGTGCTTTTCGCCTGCGCTGTCACTTTCTCAGCTGTGGCATCACGTGAGCCATCAGCTGTTGAACGCCAACTGTCAAATGGGGAGCTTCCGAAGTTGGCGCATGCGCCCTTTTCATTTTCATTTTTGTTTTGCTCTCCTCGAACGTAAATAAAGCGGTTTCTGGGAGAAGGGGGATGCGGCAAAAGGAGGGTGTTATGAAAGCTCAGGCGGAGCAAAGCAGAGGAGGGAATAAAGGTACAGTGCGGGACAAAAGTAATAATTCAAGGGAATTGATTTTAGTTTAAAAAGCATATTTGAAAGCTTTAATTTTTTAAGTAATTTGTAACGGCAAGAATTAATCATTTCTATTTTTATTCAAACAAAAAAATAAAAAGAAAAGCCTCTAATAGAATGACCAATATTTAGTTGACAAATGGCATTGCCTACTTTTTGGGGGCATGGTTTTCAGGCTGATCATTATGTTAATTCGATTTGTTTCTTAATCAAATAATAAAAACTTCATTCATTAAAAAAGAAATATTATTCATTTACAAAATGTTGCCATTTGCAGGAGATGAAGGCCATGCTATATGCAGCCATCGAACAGTCGCCATCCGCAGAGCTGGTGGAGCGCGAGATGGTGACACGGTACTTTGCCAAGTTCGATGAGGAGTTCTTTCACTACTGCGACAAGGAGCTGGCCAAGATCAACACATTCTATTCGGAAAAGATGGCCGAGGCCACCCGAAAGTATGGCAGTCTGCGCAGCGAACTGACCGAGGCGCTGGAGATGGGACATCCCAAGAAGCTGCCGGCCTGGAAGAGGCGAACGCCGCTGGGCAAAAAGAATGTCCCAGCACGCAAGATACAGGATCTCAAGTTGGCATTTAGCGAATTCTATCTGGGGCTTATACTGCTCCAGAACTATCAGAATCTCAACTTCACGGGTTTCCGCAAGATACTTAAGAAGCACGACAAGTTGCTGAGCGTGGATTACGGCGCCCGTTGGCGCACCGATCACGTGGAGGCGGCTCATTTTTACACAAACAAGGACATCGATCGGTTGATCCAGGAAACGGAGCAGGCCGTAACCCAGGACATCGAAGGTGGTGACCGACAGAGGGCAATGAAGCGCCTGCGAGTGCCACCGCTGGGCGAACAGCAGAGTCCGTGGACCACCTTCAAGGTGGGTCTCTTCTCCGGCGCCTTTGTGGTGCTCTTCATCACGGTTGTGATAGCAGCCATGTTCTACGGCTTCGGCG
>VNJR01012278.1:0-12252 GCA_008042585.1 Drosophila punjabiensis | reverse complement strand
CCAACAAGCCAAAATTACAACACATACGAAGACCCCATTAACGTTAACGCCAACGCCAGCAACAGCATTTGATACTGTTTTAATTGATACTATTGGTCCACTACCGAAATCGGAAGACGGAAATGAGTATGCAGTTACAATCATATGCGATCTAACCAAGTTTTTAGTGCTAAAACAGTTGCAAAGGCTATATTTGAATCATTTGTACTGAAGTACGGTCCAATGAAGACGTTCATTACGGATCAAGGTACAGAATACAAAAATTCACTTATGAACGAATTATGCAAATACATGCATATACAAAATCTACCATCTAGCGCCCACCACCATCAAACTTTAGGAACAATAGAAAGAAGCCACCGAACTTTCAATGAATATATACGTTCATACATATCGGTTGACAAAAGTGATTGGGATATTTGGTTACCATATTTCACTTATTGTTTCAATACAACACCCTCAATAGTCCATGACTACTGCCCATACGAACTAGTATTTGGCAGACTAACCAGACAATTCAAAGATTTCAGTAAGATAAACAAAATAGACCCAATATACAACTTAGACGACTACTCTAAAGGACTTGAATACAGACTAGAAATGTCGTACAATAGAGCTAGAAGAATGCTAGAAAAAGCAAAAGCAGATAGAAAATTAAGATATGATAGGAATACAAATAATTTGGATTTAAAAATAGGAGATAAAGTATTACTTGGAAATAAAACAGGTCATAAGTTAGATAATAGATACGAAGGTCCTTATGACGTAGTAGACATAGGAATAAATGGCACATAACTATTAAAATAGGAAGTAAGAAACAACAAGTAGTACATAAAGATAGGCCAAAAAAGCACAACTAGAATTAAAAACAAGGCAATCACTCCCAAAACCTTCATAATAAAACGGCCTGATCAGCCAAAATAATAAAAAAAAAAACAAAGACATAAATATAATCGAATTTTTACAAATACAAAATTTACATTTTTCGTTTGTTCACTAAAAACTCTATATCAAAAATCATTTTTAACTCATTTGAAAATTACTTTAAGATATACAGATATAAGTACATAAGAAATATCAAAAAAAAAAAAAAAAAAAAAAAAAACCCACAAAAAAAATTTTTTTTTTTTCATACAAAATAACTTAATTTCATTACGCTTTTTAAAAAGAAGGGAGGTGTAGTATTTGCATATATCGATGGTACACTGTACCCATTCGTAATCAGCAACACTTAGTTGCATTCCGTAAACAAATAAACTCAAAAGAGCGTGATATATGATCACCCACTTATGCTTCACGCTTAGTCAGCGTTCCCACGCTGACCGCGTGCAATACATATATGCGCATACCACTCTCTCAGTATATAACATAAATATATATACGGCTGCTCTTCTGCCGCTGCCAACGGCAGCGCAGTCGCCAGCCTTTATTATGTACTTAGGCTAAGCTGCAACATTTTTAACAAATAAAGAACATTCTATACAAAACCACAAAACGGCACTGACGTGCCCGTCTCTTGCTTGCACTTAACTTACATGGCTTACTCCTAACTTACAAAGAACCTCCTCGTCGTCGGAGATGACCATGGCCTCGTCCTCCGTCTGGCTCTCCTCGGTCGAGGTGGTCGTCTCCACTGTGGACTTGTCGTCGCTGGTGATCAGGCTGACCTGCGGGGCATCCTCCTCGGCATCCGAGATGTCCTCGTAGATCGGCCGGCTGGTCGTCGTTGTGAGCTGGGCTGGCGCCTGCGGTTCAGCTGGTGCGGGCCGTGTCGAGGTAAGCCAGGTCGAACACGAAGTCCATGTCCGTATCTTCGTCACCCATGGCTCCCACTAGTTCTTCCAGTGTCAGCCCCTCGCACCAGGAGGGTCTGATCGGTGGTTCGGCGGTGTCGTCGGTTCTGGGGTCCGCGTGCTCTGGCGGCGTTGGTGCGGTGGTTGACCTGGCTCCCTCGGGAGTCCTGTCCGGTATCGGCGGTGAGGAACGGAACTCCTGTGTCCCTAAGGGCTTGGCTCCATCGTCGAAGCTTTTTTTTTTTTCTCATTCGTCGTTTTTTCTTCTCCTTGTCTCAAACTTCTTATTGTGCAGTTTTAAAGTTTTTGTGTAGGGGCGCGGTGCGATCGATTACTCGATATCCTTGGTTTATCGGACGATCGGTCTGGCAACCCTGTCCAGTGATGGCGTGAAGATGGGCCGATCTGGTAACCCTGTTGCTCCTGTTTTAAACTTTAACTGTGGAAACGGAGAATATAAAAATAATTAGCTGGGGTCGCTGCTGGACATGATATTCGCGGCTGCCCTCTTTGCCCGTCTTCTTGTTGTCGGTCCGGCGTCGTCGTCGTTGCTCGTATATGGCTCGAGGGGAACCTGGGCGGTGTGGTCCTCCCCATGCGGGGGTGGGGACGTTGCGCACTAATCAGCAAGTGGCCCCCTTGACACCTTGGTATCCTCGGCCAGGGCTTCTGCCTCGTGGTTCTCCAGGTCTTCGTCTGTCGTGGTGATCTCGGCGCGGTGGGTGGTCTCATGGTCTTCGTCGTGGTCTTCGGTGCCGCCGTGGTGATACGGCTTCAGGCTATTGATGCTGGCGGTTCGTCGGCGGCGGCTCTGGACTTCTTGAAGTCTAACTATGTTTGGCGAGAGGAATTTCACGACCCGGTAGGGTCCGTCGTATTTTGCGGCCAACTTGGCGGCGAATCCTTTGGCGGCGTTGGATAATACGTGGCGGCGCACTAGGACTTGGGATCCCAATGCCGGTCGCCAATTTCGTCGGCGGAAATTGTAGTGCCTGTCTTGCTCGGCGGAAGCTCGCTCGGCGTTGTCTCGGGCTACCTTGAAAATGTTGCGTAGCTGCTGGCTTCTTTCCTTGGGGGGGAATGGCTGCTGTTCCTTTCCCTGGCGTGACCTTGTCGTAGGGCGTGTTGGGCAGGCGTGGTTCCTGTCCCTGGACAAGGAACGCGGGGCTAAATCCCTTGGTGTCCGACACACTGCTGTTCACTGCAAGGGAGATCTCGGGGACAAATTGATCCCATGTATTTGGCGGCGCGTTGCTAAGGTATTGCGCGATCATGGTCTTCACCGTCCGGTTCGCCCTCTCTGTTGGGTTTTGCCGGGGCGTGTACGGCGCGATATATTTTAGCTCCATTCCCATGGACTTACAAAACGTTTGGAAAGCTTTGCTTGTGAACTGAGTCCCGTAGTCAAATACCAAAGTCTTCGGGATCCCGTTTTCGAATGGCTCGCTCCAGATACGGCACTGTGGCCCGTCGTAGGGGTATGAGTTCGACCCATTTGCTGAACATGTCAAGAAATACGAGTAGAACCGTATTTCCCTGCTTGGATCGGGGAAGGGGTCCCACGAAGTCGGCGCATAGAATCTGGAAAGGCTCGTCGACCTGGCGGGTGAACATCTTCCCAGCCGGTCTCTCTTGGCTCACCTTGAACTGTTGGCAGCAAAGACATCGTCGCACTAGATGGCTACTTCCCGGAACAGTCCGGGCCAGTAGTACTTCTGAGCCACCCGTGTACTGGTTTTACGGATGCCCAGATGTCTCGCGGTGGGATGGTCGTGGCACTCTTGTAGCACTCTCCCTCGTTCGTGGACACCCAAGCACAGTTTCCAGGGCGTGTATTCTCCTTCTTCGGGGCGTAGTCCTATGCGTCGGTATAATTGTCCGTTTTCCTTCCGGTAGTCCGGGTATTTGGCCGGCTCCTGCCGGATTCTGCGGAGCATCTTCGTGATCCACCTGCAAGGGTTCTCCTGAACTTGCGCCCGCTGGGCGGTGGCGAGGGGTTGGCGCGACAGGGCGTCGGCAACCAGATTTAGAGTCCCACGTCGATAAGTGATATCGTATTGGAATTGCTGCAATTCCAGAGCCCACCGGGCTATCCGACCCGTGGGGTTATAGATGGAGTTTAACCGTTTTAGAGCGTGATGGTCGGTGAGCACCTCAAATCGGTATCCTTCGACGTAGCAGCGCATCTTGGGAATGGCCCACACTATGGCTAGGCATTCCTTTTCCGTTACGGAGTAGTTCCGCTCAGCTCTTGCTTTGCTATGGTCTGCGTGAGTACGACTCCAAGGCCGTATTCGCTGGCATCGGTTTGAGAGAACGAACTTCTCAGAGAAGTCCGGACAGGCGAGGATCGGTGCCTCCGTGAGTAAATCCTTGAGTCCTTGGAAAGCCTGCTCCTGCTTCGTCGTCCATTCCCACTTCCGGTCCTTTTTGAGGAGGGAAGTCATTGGTTCCACCGCGTCGGCGAAGTTGGGCACAAAACGTCGATACCAAGACGCTATGCCAAGGCATCGGCGGAGCTCCTTTAGGTTGGTGGGTGGTGCCAGCTCTCGAATGGCCGCGACTTTGTCGGGGTCCGTCTGGATTCCACCTCGCTGATAATGTGGCCGAGGTACTTGATACTCCTTTGGAAAAACTGACATTTGTCTCTATTTAGGCGCAGATTCGCCTCTCTTAGTCGACGAAATACTTCCCGTAACTTCCGGACATGCTCCTGGAGCGTGGATCCGATCACGATGATGTCGTCTAAATAAGCGAAGGCATGGGGCTCCATGTCGGGGCCAATAACGGTGTCCAGGGCTCGTTGGAAAGTTGCCGGGGCCGAGTGTATGCCGAAGGGCATTACCTTCCAGTGGAATAGTCCACGGCCGGGAACGGTGAATGCCGTGCATTCACGGCTAGCTGGGGCCACTGGTATCTGCCAGTACCCGTTTTCCAGGTCAAGCGTGGAAATAAAGCGGGCATGGCGTAGCCGCTCCAGGATGTGGTGAATCCTCGGCAGAGGGTAAGCGTCGGGGACTGAGTTTTCATTCAACTGTCTGTAGTCGACGCACATCCTGACATCTCCGTTCTTTTTCGCAGCGATGACGATCGGCGCGCTATGTGGACTCCTGGAAGGCTCGATTCGTCTGTCGCGGAGCAGCTCGTCTATCTGTTTGTCGATAACGGCTCTCATGGCGGGATTCCGAGGGTGGTATCTCTGCCAACCCACAGTTGATCGGGATCGGATCCAAAATGAGAAAAAAAAACAAGAAAAAAACCGCGAAAAAAAACTCGTGAAAAGAAAAGAAGAAAAAGAAAACGAGGAATTTAAAACCAAAAAAAGAAAAATCAAGAAATAGATTAAAAAATAAGAAAAAGAAAACAAGAAAAAAAAAACAAGAAAGGAAAACTAGAATAGAAAACAAGGAAAAGAAACCGAGAAATAGAAAACGAGAAAAAAAACAAGAAAAATAAAACGAGAAAAAGAAAACGAGAAAAAGAAAACGACAAAAGAAACCGAGAATTAGAAAATAAAAAAAAGAAAACAAAAAAAAAAGAAAGCGAGAAAAAAAACTGGGAAATAGAAAACGAGAAAAGAAAACCAAAGTAAAGAAAACGAGAAAGCAAAAAATATAACAAGAAAAAGAAAACTTGAAAAAAAGAACACAAGAAAAGGAAACGAAACACAGAAAAAGAAAAAAAGAAACCGAGAAATAGAAAATGAAAAAAGAAAACAAGAAAAGAAAACAAAAAAAAAAGAAAGCGAGAAAAAACACTGGGAAATAGAAAACGAGAAAAGAAAACCAAAATAAAGAAAACGAGAAAGCAAAAAATATAACAAGAAAAAGAAAACTTGAAAAAAAACACAAGAAAAGGAAACGAGAAACAGAAAGCGAAAAAAAGAAACCGAGAAATAGAAAATGAGAAAAAAACAAGAAAAAGAAACTCAGAAAAAAAACCCAAAAAAAGAATAGGAGAACAAGATAACGAGGAAAGGAAACCCAAAAAAAGGAAACGAATAAAAAGAAACTGAGAAATAGAAAACAAGAAAAAGATAACAAGAAAAAGAAACACGAATAGGCAAACAAGAAAAAGATAACAAGAATAAGAAAGCCAAAATAAAGAAAACGAGGAAGCAAAAAAGATAAAAAGAATTGTTCACACGTGAACACAAATTTATTGTCAATAAATAAATATATATATACATATATGTAGGATTGGTATATTTGTACTATCAGTAGTAGTAGTATCCTTAATGTATTTAAGTATATTCTTATTGTATTTTAGTATCTAGTATATTCATATTGTAAAAGTAGTATTAAGATTCGGGATAGTATGCATTATGAGATGCGGGCACACTGAAGAGAAAATTAGAGCTGAGAAGTTGAAAGTGAATAAATTAAAGCGCGAAATATATGTTAATGGTTTAACCGACAAGAAATCCAGTGAATTATAATAAAAAAACATTTGTAGAAACTCGATAAAGTTATATCCCTACAAATATAGGGGGTTTGTCCGGGAATAATATAAAAGAACATTCTGGAAATTACTTAAACTTTTAAACATTTGCATATATGTGGGATTTGAAACAGGCGGGTTTCCTTTGCGTCAGACTCGAAGCGTGTTAAGTTATCTGGCAACATGCCTTCAAAAATACTAATCGGTAGTTTTTTAAGTTATAACGATAAGTCATATTTTCCATCACTACTGGAGAGATCGTGAAGAGAGGAAGTTGAAAAGAAGGAGCTCGTGAAAACTTTATGTAAAAAGAACATTGTCAAACTAAGAAATAAGCACTTATGTTTAAGCCAAATTCCTAAAATAAACATTGTGAATAATAAATTCCTACAATTTGGGGGCTCAACCGGGATTTAGCCCAAACATAAGTGCCAGACAATTGGAGAGCGCAGAAGTGCAGCGTTTTCACACACACATGCAGATGTAAATGATTGCAGTTTGTGGTGAAATTGGCGGAGAACAAAGTTTTGCATGTGTGAGCGCATTTGAGACGAGCTGGAAGAAGCGCAGAAGAAAAGCGTGTGAATGCAGCGGCTGGAGTCCAGGAGGCAGTGCGTCTAATATCGTCAGAGCGGCAGTCCGAGATCGGGCCGGTCACGGAGAACTGAATTTGCAAAGGCTGATCTGTGGAAGGCGTTGGGAGCAGCGTTAGGCAGAGGCGAGCGGAGCAAGTCAGGAGCCTGAGGCAAGGACTGGAAAGGCAGAGGCGAGGTGACGAAATCTGGAGCAGTTGGCGGTAAAGCAATTGGCGATCAGATCGTCGTGGAAGAGCAGAGGCGGACAAGCACCGACGAGCATAGCGTGGGGGTAGAATCTGAAGCAGTTGGCAGTAAAGCAATTGGCGAGCAGATATTGGCGGAAAAGCAGTTGGCGGTGAAGCAGTCTCAAAAGCAGTGCATCGAAAGGGGTGCAAGGAAATTAAAGCGAGAAAATCTAATTGGAAGCGGCTGGGAAGCAATGTTAAGCAGACTGTATGTATGAAATTTGAAGAGTTAATTAACTGAAACGTAAGCAAGTCGCAATCATTGTAAAAACATATCATTGTAAATTCATATTGTTAAGTTAACATTAATTACTGTCTAAAATTTCAAAATGCGGCTCGAAGAAATAATGTTAATGAGATGTGAGGATTTGCGCGCGAAGCTAGGAGAGATGAATTTAGTAACAACCGGTAGGAAGCGAGATTTGCAGGATAGGCTTCTTGGTCATTTCGGCATTCAGGATGATGATGAAGATAACGATTCGGATGGAGTTGAATCTGTAGTTACCGCTGTTGATCGTCCCGTGCGGGAAATGCCCACTAACCGTTCTTTATTCACTCTTAAAGATGTAAAGAAGGCAGTGTTTCACAATTTACAGGAACAGGTAGTCCAGATGTAGACCATTGGATTCAGGAGCTAGAGAAATGCGGTTTGACAGTTGAGTGGAACCAGCTTCAATTATTTATTTACTCCAAGCAGTTGCTAAGCGAAGCAGCAAAGTCATTCATTCGCAGTCAGCTTAATATTCGGAACTGGGATTCTTTGAAGACGGCATTGCGTAGGGAATTCGCAGCTAAAATATCGGCAGCTGAGGTGCATCGCAAGCTAGGTCACCGGGTGCAAGCAAAAGGAGAAACTCTTCAAGAATATTTGTATGCGTTGATGGAAATTGCGAAGCCAGTCAACATAGACGAGGAGAGTTTGATCGAATACTTCGTGAAGGGAGTGCCGGATGCAAAGGCGAATAAGTTCATGTTATACCAGGCAAAAACTATAAGAGATCTGAAAGAGCAGATCGACGTCTCCAAGAAGGTTCGTGGCACATCCAAGGGATCGTTTAAGAACGAACAGCGCACAGCTGAGACGGAAGGATCAAAAGGATTAGTTTCAAAACCTGAGTTTGTGCGGAAATGCTTTAAGTGCGGGGATCCGTCCCACTTAGGAATACATTGCAAAAAGAGAGACAATTTCATTTGCTATCGTTGTGGACAGCCAGGTCATCGTGCTGCACAATGCAAGGGTGAGGTCGAGGTAAAGCAAGAGATTACTACCAATACCGTTCACGAGGAGAGCGCAGTCACGAAACCAAAAAGCGAGTTTAGAGCTTCCGGCCCTGAACTAAAGGTCATAAAACATTCAGTCATTCAATTCAAAGGACTTGTCGACACGGGTGCAGACCTATGCTTGATGGGTAGTGATATCTTCCTCAAGCTAGGCAGCAAACTTCTCACTGGAGGAGAGAAATGCTTGATTCGAAGAACAGGCGGTAGTTTCAGATCAAGTTGATTTGTTGCACTTGAATCAATTGCAGAAGGTCGAAGTCAAGAGTTTGATTGAGGAGTACGTAGCCGAACGCAATGCAGACGCACCGGTACAAATGAAAATCATTCTGAAGGACGAAATACCTGTCTATCAGCATCCACGGCGCTTACCTGTCTGTGACCAGGGAACAGTGGACGAACAAGTTAAGGAGTGGCTTGCCGAAAAGATCATACAACCGAGCACTTCTGAATATGCGTCGCCGGTGGTTTTGGTACCGGAGAAAAATGGAATGAAAGGTCTGTGTTGCGACTATCGCTAACTAAACGAAAAAATTATTCGAGACAATTTTCCCATGGCCCATATGGAGACCGTTTTAAACAAGCTGCAAGGATCCAAAAAATTCACCATATTGGATCTAACCAACGGTTTCTTCCATGTTCCTGTTGAACCAGATTCTCGAAAGTATACGTCTTTCGTAACTCAGTCTGGACAGTTCGAATTCCTATATGTTCTCTTTGGTATATCGAATTCACCTGCGGTTTTCACCAGATTTATTATGGCAGTTCTGAGAGAGCTCATCGCGACAAATGTTGTTGTTGTGTACATGGACGACGTAATTATACCCAGCCAGGACATTGAGAAAGGACTTGCTAAGCTGAAAGAGGTTTTAGAGGTTGCCTCTAGAAACGGTTTGCGTATCAACTGGAGTAAATGCCAAGGATTAGAGAGCAGAGTGCAGTTTTTGGGCTACATAATCCATAGTGGAACCATCACTCCAGGTCCTGAGAAAATACAAGCCATTAAAGAATTTCCAGAACCGCGAGACAAGAAAGGTATACAAAGATTTCCAGGTCTGACTTCCTACTTTCGAAAATTCATTAATGAATATGCTTCCATTGCCAGGCCTTTGTCAAGTATGAATTCGGAGAGAATCAAGGATAAGCGTTTGAAAAGTTGAAGACTGCTCTTATCAGTGAACCAGTCCTGAAGCTGTACAATCCAAACTTACAAACCAAAATCCACACAGATGCTTCCAAGTACGGTTTTGGCGCAGTTTTATTGCAGAAAGATCCAGAAGACAGTTTCTTCCATCCAGTTCAATACATGAGCCGCAAGACTTCACCATGCGAGGAGATATATGATTCATACGAGCTGAAGGTGTTGGCTATTATTGGAGCACTAGTTAAGTGGCGTGTTTATGTCTTGGGCATAAAGTTTACAATTGTTACCGACTGCAACGCATTTAAGATGACGATGAACAAGAAGGAAGTCCCTCTTCGCGTAGCTCGATGGGCTTTGTATCTACAGGACTTTAACTACAAGATTAAGCATCGTTCCGGAACCAAAATGAAACACGCTGATGCGCTGAGCCGGGATTCGTGCTACTTTTTATGAGACTCTGCAACCCATCGTCTGAAGGAATCTCAAGTTAGAGATGAATGGACTAAAGCAACTAGGAGCCTCGTGGAAAAGGATACTTACCAGGATTTCTACATCAAAAACGAAATACTTTTCAAAGACCCAAATCGCGAACTAGTTGTTGTACCCACGGCCATGGAAAACGAAATAATTAAAAACGCACACAATCAAGGACATTTTTCCAGTAGAAAAACATAGGATCTCATCGAAAAGTCGTACTTCATTCCAAAGTTAAAACAAAAGACAGAGCGAATAGTCGAAAGTTGCATCAGATGCATAATCGTAAATGCCAAAGCAGGGAAAGAATTTTTAACTCCTATTGACAAAGGTGAACTACCCTTAGTAACTTACCACATTGATCACGTCGGGCCAATGGAGTTGACGGCCAAGCGCTACAATCATAATCTTGTCGTAGTCGATGGCTTTTCAAAGTATGTCTGGCTCCACCCAACTCGTAGCACTGGTGTCGAAGAAGTTTTAAATTGTCTGGAAAAACAAGCTGTACATTTTGGTAGTCCTTGCCGTAATTAGCGACAGAGGCACTGCTTTTACTTCTCCAGCGATTAAGGAGTATTGCGAGTCGAATAATATCCAGCATCTGCTTATAGCGACAGGTTTACCGCGCGGAAATGGCCAAGTTGAAAGGATTCACAAGATCGTCGTACCAATGCTTGCAAAGTTGAGTTATGAAAGCCCCTTCGCATGGTATAAATATGTTGGAAGAGTTCAGCAGATTATCAATAGCACTGAGCCAAGAAGCACGAAGATCACGCCGTTCAAGCTATTGACAGGAGTAGAGATGCGGCTAACCGATTGCAATGATCTGAAGGACCTAATGCAGGAGCTTGTAGTGAAGGAGCTGGATGAAGAAAGGGAGAAATATCGCCAAGCAGCCAGAGAGAACATCAAAGCGGTACAGGACGAGAATAAGAAAGCGTTTGACTCGAAAAGGAAACAAGAAAAAGTTTATCGAATCAATGACCTAGTTGCGATCAAGAGAACCCAGTATGGAGTCGGACTGAAGCTTAAGGGAAAGTTTTTAGGGCCATACAAGATAGTAGCTGTAAAGGGTCATGGAAGATACGAGGCAGAGCGCGTGGGAGATACAGAGGGACCGTTTAAAACATCAACAGTTTCCGAATTCATGAAGCCATGGTCAGGTTCATTCGAGGCGAATGATGAGCCAGGAGGGCCGAATGTGGGATTTGAAACAGGCGGGTTTCCTTCGCGTCACACTCGTAGCGGGTTAAGTTATCTGGCATACCTTCAAAAATACTAATCGGTAGTTTTTAAGTTATAACGAGAAGTCGAATTTTGTCATCACTGCTTGAGAGATCGTGAAGAGAGGAAGTTGTAATGAAGGAGCTCGTGAAAACTTTATGTAAAAAGAACATTGTCAAACTAAGAAATAAGCACTTATGTTTAAACCAAATTCCTAAAATAAAATAGTGAATAATAAATTCCTACATTTTCTTTTTCTCGTTTTTTTTTCGTTTTCTGTTTCTCCTATTCTTTTTCACGTTTTTATTTTCTGGTTTTTCTTTTCTCAAGTTCCTTAACTCGTTTTCGTTTTCGTAGTTTCTTTTTTTCGCTTTAGTTTTTTTTTTTCTTATTTTTCGGTTTCTCGTTTTCCCATTCTCGTTTTCTTTTTTTCGCGTCCTTTTTTCTTTTTCTTGTATTCGTTTTCTGTTTCTCCTTTTCTTTTTCTCGAGTTCTTTTTCTCGGTCTCTTTTTCTTGTTTTATTTTTTTCTCGGTTTCTTTTTTTCGTTTTCTGCTTCTCGTTTTCTTTTTCTCGTGTTCTATTTCTAGTTTTCTTTTTCTTGTATTCTTTTTTGCTTTCTCGTTGTCTTTATTTAAGTTTTCTTTTTCTTTTTTTTTTGCCTAGTTTTCTTACTCTTGTCTCTTTTTCTTTTTTTCTTCATCTTGTTTTCTCTTCTTGTTTTATATTTCGCTGTTTATTTTTTTTTCGTTATTTTTTTTTGCTATGTAAGAATTTATTATTGTGGGATCCGGTAAGGTTCGTGAAGTGGATAGGGTTACCAGAAGTGGTCACACCTATTAGTCTCTGACTCTCTACTTAAAATGTACTAATAAAGGAAGTAATACAGGGTGCAAGAAAAGTCTGGCAACTCTTCGCAAGTCAGTCGCCGCCAGAATCTCGTCTCGAACAGACACGTTTAAGCACTACACAATCTTTGTTTAAAATAAGTTACAAGTATAAATTGAATGGAATAAACAATATCCTAATTTAAAGTCGGTGTTACTACTTTTTGAAGAAGAGGACACTGCAATTTTG